>BLFP01001329.1:489161-504161 GCA_014634505.1 Montipora efflorescens
AAAAAAAAGCAAGGAATGAAGAATACAAGAAAGAAATACCGGTATAAATACTCACGTTTTCACTGCGACGGCAAAATCCCCAAACTGACGTCGCCGACGTGAGGGCGACGGCGGGAATGTTGGAAATCGCATGCGCAGTTAAACTCGCCCCAATCCTAATCGGTCTTTACGTCGCCGTCGCGTCGAAAACGTCCTTATCTTAAGCTCCCTAATATACTGAATTGAAATTCATAGTGAGTATTCGCTTGGTTATTTTATGCATATTAATGATGAATGACTGCATGGGGGTGATCTGCTGTACGGAAGCGATTGCTGAATAGAAATTTTAGTTTCCCTCGCAGACACTCTTCCCGAGGAGGAACGCGTGACGAAGCCGAAAGAGTGTCTGCGTGGGAGGATGGATAAATTTCTGCAACTTCTGAAAATACAAGTGATATTTATTCTTAATTTTACGAGGAAACTTGCGATTACTTGTTTATAACAAATAGAGGGCACAATTTCTTTTATTAAGAAGGTCAAAAGCGTACGCTGTTGTGCAGTTTCGTAGGAAGCATTTCGGTGAGCGTCTTCAGTAAAACGCACGAATCAGCTAAATGAAATTTGTACAACAACGGCAAAGCAATAATACCCTGGTCCCTAAAGCTTCTTCTTGATCCGCGAGAGAAGCGCCGCGAGAAGAGAAAAACCTCTGGTTACCTTGGAAATGAATCTCACTTTCATGCAGATACCTGGGTCAGGATCTGACACTCAGGCTCGGATTGATTGATATTTTTACAAACACGCAAATCAATATATGATTGGTTTGTTTGATTGGTAATATACCGAGGGGACGCATGATTGCTATGTTGCCTGTAATAGGCCTTATTCACGATAGCCGCCATGTTGGTTTTCAAATTGTCATGCAAATTAGCCATGTGTTATGCTGGGGGGCAAACATTCGAAAAAAGGCAAATTGCGGAATGTCGGCTCGTCGAAATATTGAAATAACATTGCTAAAAGTACATTTTAGAATTTAGAATTAAGAACCTTTCATGATAATTTTATATCTTTTGATTGCCTTTGACATTTTGACTTTCTACTTCGTTATCTGATCATTTTTCACTAAAACAAACAGCGAAGTAACTTTTGTAATCATTCTATTTTACTGCTTAGGTGATAAACATTCAATGAACGTGAAACAAATCATCTGTGTGACTAAGATGTTCGTTATAACCTCTCGAACTTGTGTTGTTTGCCCCCTCAGAAGTGTGTAGCTAATTTGCATGATAATAGCAAATCCAACATGGTGGCCATCGTGAATAAGGTCTATTATCAATTTGACGCATTTGACAGCTGGTGTCTGCATGAAATTAAAGTGAGATTCAAGTCCAAGGTAACGAGGGGTTTTTCTCTGTCCCGCCGCTTCGCGACTCTCTCGCGGCTCTAGAAAAACCTCGGGGACCAGGGTAAAGTAATGAAACCAGCCCTGGGAAAAAGCATTCGCACATTCGCCATCAATGAAATTATAATACTCTTAGGCAAAGTGAAGCCTTTTTTCAATGTTCTCTAAACGTTTAAAAGTTACTCAGAGTCAAAAGGACACATAGCTTCTCTAGCACTGATGCTTGTTGGGTTATCTCAAGCAACATTTAAAGTGACTCTGCATGCAGTGACTGTACTGTACTCCGGTGGCTTGAAGCACATGAGCAGCAAATGTGAGGGAACTTTTTGGAAACATCTGACTCAAGGCACTTCGATTTCTTGGCTTGTAAATGTTTGCTGAAATCATTTGTTGTTCTCGCTCGTTCCCCGAGTTAAGGGTTTCGCAGTTTTTTTCCTGCAGTGCTTTCTTTCATTTGCCCACGACACAAAAACGTTTTTCCAGTGCTCTGTGCGTTTTTTAGTGTTTTTATTTTCTCTCATTTGCCTCAATTCTTCAATAAATACATCGTTCACCCCTTCGAAATGAGACGCCATTGTTTGAAAAACCCTAAGCCACAAAACAATTTGTTCACTGTTGCTAACTGTCTTAAGAACCAATGAATTTTAAGTAACTTTGCACGGGGAAATTACCAAAATCACTGAATAATGCACTCTGTCTCAGCCAAGCAACATTTAGTAATTTTGCCTTCTATGTTATAAAAGGTAATATTTACGATATAAACGTCGGTTTATGAGGGAGAAGAGATGGCGCAGTGGTGAGACTACAGACATTTAAAACTAGTTTTTGCTGATTTTTCCCTTTGATTTATAGTGAGGAGATTGGGCAGCTGATGGTGCTATCAATGATGGTAAGCTTGAAACAACTATGTGACCCAGGTTCGAATTCGATTAACAGTCCCGGCGTCATATGTGAATTGAGTTATTCCGGTTTTCCCCTCTCCTCAAAAACCAACACTGCCAAATTCCAATTCGATCCGGAATGCACGCGGACACAAGTTGAACGAGCGCTCTTAAGGTGTTCCGTGGGTGAACAAATTACAATTACACCAAAGTGCAGAAACTCATCGAACTGTCAACTGCTCTAAGTCCACAATTATTCATACCATTCATTACAATATGCGTAAAATCGTAAACGAACAGAGTTTTCAAGCAAAATATGTGGTATTGATCCCAATAAAGAGTTCCACATCGGAAACTGACCCCACATTTTCACCTTGCCTTGACCGAATACATGTCCTTCACCTCTCAGAATTCTATAATTGCACCTATTTCAGGGTATGCTCGACGTAGAAGATCTAAGAGGAATAGCCGATAAAAAGTTTCATGCAAAGGAGTACAGAAAAGCAGCTTCAATTTACTCTATGGCCCTCGAATGCCCTATTGGTTCATTCAAAGACTTAAACATTGTTGCGGAACACCTTTGTCGTAAGAGGGCCGAGTGTTGGTTCAAAATGGTAAGCTGAAGATGGACGACTAGAGCCGGATGCAGTTTTCTTGCTGTAAAACGGTTTGCAAGCCACTGTCAATAGAACGAGGACTGACAAATCAATTTCACCATGGACACAGGGAGGAGTAGAACAGGACTAGGATTTCAACAGAAGATTACATAGAGCTAGGCCAATGCTTATTTTTCACGTTCACATTCTTGTCTGCATTGTGTGAAAAAAAAAAAAAGACGATCCATGTACATTGATCAATCATCGTGAAAACCAAAGAGCTCGGAAACAAACTCTTGATTACTGTTGTAAAACCCCTTGAACAAGAGTTTCGTAATGCTAAAGAATAGTTTCCGTTACAATGAAACAATGCTCTTTACATTTTTTTTCAAACGAACTAGTCATGACAAACAAAGCGTACCTAAAAATAGAATTAATTGAAGAGAGTGTAGTGTAACGTGAAGTGCTAGATTTCTATCCCATATGAACCATGTGAGCGTTAGCCCTAATCTCGTACCCAGATCTCCCACGGTCATTCGGAAGGGAGATCTGGTAAAGTTCGATTTCGAGCATGCTCAGTGCCAGCGAGGCCGGAAATACGGGCTTTTCTAGCACTGCGCATGTTCGTACTCTCTTTTGTGATTTTTGCGGAATAAACACGGATTTCGAGAGTATTCTTGAAGAGATTCTTTTGGGTAGAGGACAAGGAAACCTTAAACTTTAGCCCAAACAGAAAGAAGCGCTACAGGCGATTGTTTCTGAACGGTCGAGATTGTTTAATTGTCGAAGCAACTGTAGAATCACTGAAACGAGCGCTTAGGCTTAATCAGTAAACGAGTGCTATTTTCTTTACACGATCTCGTGCAAAGTGTAGTTAGCCAAACCGTAAATTGAAAGCTAAAATGTTAAAGAGGATTTAGGCCTAATCACTGAAACGAACGCTTAGGCTTAATCAATAAACGAGTGCTATTTTCTTCACACAATCTCGTGAAAAGTGTAGTTAACCAAACCGTAAATTGAAAGCGAAAATGTTAAAGAGTGCTTAGACCTAATCACTGCAAAGAGCGCTATTCTTGACACGATCTCGTGAAAAATGTAGTTGATCTAACCGTAAAATTCACAATTGATCACTACTTTTAAATTCGCGAGTCACGCTTTGAGAACGATAAATACTGTTTTGAATAAATTACATACTTCAACTTGTGTTCTAAACCTTCAGTAAGTGCCCCGCGAAATAAGCCAATCGGAGCGTAGATTGCATTGCCGCAACCTTTTTTTAGTAGCCAATGAAAAATGGTGTACTGTCGAACTTTACCAGATCTCACATTTCCAGTGACAGAGTGAGATCTGGGTACGAGATTACGTTAGCCCTACTGATGGAACTGGGCCCACACAAGGACAGATTAAAACTCTGACCAGGGTGGGAATTGAACCCACGATCTTCGGGTTAGATCTCCGCCGCTCCGCCTCTCTATATGTTTGTATAAACGTAACCTTTCCTTGTTCCTAAAAATGACTGTTTATCTCAATTTATTTCCACAGGGTAGATATTTGAATGCCGTTGAAGATAGTGATATAGGTATGGTATTTAAATGCTAAATTCAAATAAAATAGAGGATAGGCCCAAGCTATAAATTGCTGCTTGTCATTTTTTGATTACTCGTCCTTCACTCATAATAAATATAATAATTTAACTTTATTCAGTTAAATTGGTCACGTTGCTTCCACAAGTGTGGAAAACATAGAGTGGGTTGTCAGTTGATCGTATAAATACTCTTGTCTGCGAGCTGATTGGTCATCAGAAACGATAGACCAGAGTATTTAGACCTACTTAAACAATTAACTTACTACACACACACTGTCTCATGACTCTGAAGACGACTTAAGCTCGGGTAGTTGAACGCCGGTCAGCCGCCGAAGGACTGCCCTTTATTTAGGTTTGTCACTACCGGGTTCGAAGAACTAATATTTTATAACACCCTTTTGATTTTCATTATTGTTTTAGTCTTTTAAAAACGTTAAACAATATGCAGACTTAATTTGATCATATATTAATATCAGTACTTATGCATGTTATTAGCTATCTTTTATATAACACCGACTAGCGGTTTCACTTGTATTCACAACTGACGATGGATGTCGATCATCCGAAACATGTTTTGCAAATTTAAAATTGTGTGTTTCTTTTTGAAAAAAATTATAATATAGTGAGGGAATCGATTTACTGTGGCTAAGACTGTTGGCCAGCACATATAGGATACTCTGCTTTAACATCGACATACTATATTTTTTGTTGCACGCTGAAAAGTCAATGAACATCTGTTTAAAGAAATGTTTATATTTGAAGTGTGGGCTATAGACGAAAGAGAGAAATGGTCCTCGCCCTTATCTGGACAATTTAAGCAATTGTCTTCAAAGACACTTGAAAATCGACTTGTATCCTCTTTTTTAAAGTCGCCTAGTGAGATTTTTACCTGTAAGTTGGAGATTCTGATCGTATTCATGCTTAAAATATTGATTTATAATAATCTATCTTTCTTTTCCCGTACGTTAGCTATTGGATTTGCAAAAGAAAACAACAATATCAATCTAATAGTGAAATCCCTGTTCATCAAGATTAAGGCGATTGAAAGACTTGGAGATTATGTGCAGGCACTGCCTCTCATTCTACTGTTCAAGCATTTGAAACCGGACGTAAGTTACCATAATAAAAACGAGGCAATTTTCCCCCGTTAAGGTAATTGTTTTGTCGGATCAGAAGCGCATACGCTTACTTTGTAGAAGCCCACGGCAAGGGGCAGGGTGGTGGCTGTAAGAAAAAAACCTGAGACCAGAAGTGAATAACTTCAATATAACTAAGTCAGTTTATCAAGAGGGATATTCTACAATCTTAGATGAATTAACGAGATGAAATTCAGTTTGCTAAAGTTGTTTTCTCAGTTTCTTGCATTTTTAAAAAAAGTGAGACAATGAGACTCCTTACTGAAATTCTCTAGAAATAACTATGTATTAGAACACTTTCGGGCAGACAATTTGAAAAATATCTTTTCTTCTAACTTCAAGTTCAGACAATTTTTTTTCTGTATTCACTGGAGGCGGCTGGTGTGTATCCGTGAGTACCGTATGCCGTCTTAAACAGCATACGCAATTAAAAACGTGATCTCCGTACCGCTTAAAAGGCTTTTTCTTTCACGTCAAAAAATATTTATCCCAATAGCGATAAAGCCAAATTTTACTTGATTTGTTTCAGATCAGAAAAGGGTAGCTCCGTCCCTTGTTTTCAACTTAATTTTGCTCAATTGTTGCGCGTGAATTGCTTTACAGTGTAAAGAGATCACGAGGACCCTGACAGATGTAAAGGAAAACCTAAGCGAGAAAATCAAAAAGGCACGTTTTGATGTTAATTGTGTACTTTACAATTTTGTGAGAATCAATTATTTTGACAGATTGAACACTTTCCTGTAATTGTTTATTTGCCTCCTATAATAGTTGCTCCCGTTTTGCGAATTACTGGAGATTTTTTTTGACCCAAAATCACATCATTTGCCGACCTGTCCTTAATATCAGATTCGAATAGAGTGGGGGAAATGGAATTCCTCCCAAGCAATCAACTGTACATTTCCTTTGAGAAATGGGAGCATTTGACCCTGTATGTTATGCGGAGTAGACAGAGCTGTCCGCTGATTAAAACCTGGTGTAAATAAAAATTAAAAAAGAATGACCTGCTATAATTTGTGCCATGACGAGAACAAAGCGGCTGTGTGAGACTTTTATCTGGTTCTTCTCTTATATACATTTCTTTTGAAAGAGGGACTACTCCAAGTTTTTACTGTCTTACAACGCCGGATGGTCCTCTTTGTGGGGGATAGCGTTTTATTTAGAGTTCCAATCAATTTTTGTTGTAATTTTTGCAGGATGAGAGCGTGGTGCGCGGAGTACTAATCACAATGCTTGAATTTGGCGAAGGGGAGATGGAACGTGGAAATCTAACAGTGGCTTTGGAACATTTCAGCGAATTGCTAGAGCTCCTACATTTCAAATTTCTTCCTGGAGTTCTTCTCAAGAGGGCAGAATGTTTGCTACAACTGGTAAAAACTATCAATGGCCTTTTTATACCCTTTAAAAACGCCCGATGCAATGTAACAAGAATTTTGCTCGATATTATAATAGCGAAGCTCACCGTTACGTCACGTATTGCCATTAATGTGCCAACCGGAGATCTATTGGCTGTCGAAACAACGGATTCTTTTGTTCTGTGGTTGGCAAAATTTAAACAACAAAAGAATTTTTTATAGTCAGTGAAGTCTCCTATAGGTAACAGCATCAAGCAAATTGCTAAATAAATCGAGGAACCAGGGGTTGTTCGTATCACGCATTTATATGACTCACAAGTTTCATTAGTCTTATCTGCAAAAATAATATATTTTGGATAAACTATCAATTCGTCGTTTATATCAATAGCGGTCAAGAAGGCATCTAATCCGTAACAGTAATACCACGTGACAGAGAAAGGAATGAGGAAGAAAGGAAAATTCTGGTTGCCCTATTTCAATTTAATTATTTCTTTTTTTCTCAATCATTCAGGAAAGACATAGCAAAGCAGAAGATGACTGCAAGAAGGGTATGCAAATTTTAGAAATGACACTCTTAAAAAGGCGTTATACTGAATGTTTTGTTTTCCTGTTTCACATTATAATAGAGCGAGCCATTTTTTTCTGGAAGCAAATTATTCGCTCTACTCGATAAGTTTATGTCGGACACATCCTGAACTGACTGCCTATTAAAGCGAACCTCCACTCTTACTAAAGAAGGGCGAATGTTTGGAATCCAATTTCTTTGATTTTCTTTCAGTCCAAAAAAAAAAGTGTTTCTGTTAGAATTTTGACATCGCTTATTTTCACGTCAAACTTGTGACGACTGTAACGTGTTACAGTCGTCTTATTGTTTTCACACAAAGGGATTTTGTATAACTATACGATCTACGATCAGCGCTGTATAGAGGTTTTAAAAATAGCATGCTATAATGCATGGGAAAAACAAAGATCATAATACTGTAATGGTACAAAGAAAAGTCATATATTTTATTATTTGATTCCTTTGCTACCTTGAGTTCGCGGAACAACCGGTTTGGAGATGTTCGCTGATTAAGATCCCTTTCTTTTCCCTTCGCCTGTGACTGTGGAGCGAACAATTTGCATTGAATATTTTTTTGTTGAAGTAGAGTTTTCAGATATAAGAAATCTTCTGGGTATGGGCTCTGTTTTTGTTGTTTCAGTCCTATATTTTGAACCTGACAATGAAGAGGCCCGAGCAATGATGCAGCGAATTTCACAGATGTTGAAGATTTCAAAAGTGATCAAACAAGAAACGGTAGGGCATTTTAACTTTTCGTGCCACAGATGGTTATAGGGTTTACCAAGGGAGAATAAAAAGCAAACGTATCGCCCTGCAAAACAACAAATAGCACAGAAAAGTAGTTACAACGAGAAGCCAAAACCAATGGCTTTTCTGGCTTAGGTCAGTGGCGTGAGAATCATGACAACTAACAATTTACCGAAGTGGAGTGGGCTAGTGGTAAATATCCACTGTTTTGGTATATAGGTATATACTATATAAAGATATGTGTAATAGAGGATGATTCGGTACTAAACGACAGCAGCAAAAAACACTTAATGCGCCGATCAACTCGAAACTTCCCCCTTTCCCCCCTCCCCCCCTTCCCCCTGGCAAACCCCAGCAATTTGAACTTTTAGAAATTCCCGCCCCCTTGGGCCAAAATGGTGTTCAAATTCCCTACCAATCGTCAGATTTGTCTGTCAAATCCTACTAAAGAACAATAGTCGTCGGCTCCTGTCGTCTTTAATAAAGCGTGTGTATAAACATGCCAAAACATTTGTCGTGACCAGACTTGAGCAACTACAAAAACACAAATATAACATTGAAACTATTAAAAGTGACTTGAAATTGAATTTATTAAGTCGGAGAATGTCAATCATGTAACTAAGTGTATGCTGCTCTAACTCCGAAACATTGCCGGCGAAGATTGTTTAACGAGGGTACTGCGTACTTATCAACAACCGAGCCAGGAGCGTTTACGACTACATATATATTAAATTGTTCAGTGTCGGTTTATTACCTGTAACAGAAACGTAAAGCTTTAACAATGAAATGGTAATGTGAAAACGTACCATAGGAATTACGCAGAAAAATTCCTTTGGAGACCTTCCTTTAAGGACAACTTTTGAAGATCTTTTTTGTAAGGCAATTGCTTTTCCTTCAAACTCTTCCATCTCGCCCAAACACGTGTTTAAGGACGGTGCCTACAATTGTTATTGCGCATACGTTCTGCGCATCTCGAGATACACGGATTTCCTATGGGTGATGCTTATTAATACAGGGATATTTTTGCGCGGTTCAAAACTATGCGGAGAAAGCAGAACTTAGCAAGTGCTCTTGGTATTCAAAAATAAAATTGGGGGTAACCATGCATTTTTCAGAGATAATTAAGCTTCAATTTGTAAAAGAAGGCCATACATTGCTTTGTATTTCAAAGCTTTTTGCAAAGACCGTTGATTAATTATCTTCGAAAAATGCGTGGCTATCCCCAATCTTCTTTTTGGATTTCAATAACAATTGTTAAGATCTGCTTTTCCCGCATATTCAGTAAACCGTGCAAGAATACCTTTGAATTAGTAGGCACCGTCCTTAAAGCTGTTAGAGACATCGGCGCCCGAAAAAAAATCATTTGAAACCTGACACTTCCGGCTCAATCTTCCCCACCCCACCGATGCTAAGGTCAAATTCCCCACCCCCGGGCGCAGAAAATAGTGAAATGCCCGGGGTTTGCCCTAGGGGGAGGGTGGGTGGGATATTGAAGTTTCGATTTGATCCGCGCATAACCAATGGAGAGAGGTAGGTCATGACAGCAACAGAGGTAGGGAAAGATTCGGGATCATTTGTATTTTAATAGATGATGGGTTTGATGGTCTTTCATGAAAAAAGGAACGAAGAAAAAGACTTGAAAAATAGTAACCTTACAGTGATAGGAAATATTTCCTAATTATAAATAAGTCAATTTCGTTTATATATATAGTTGGAAAGAGTAAGAGTATCTTGTAGAATGAGCTACTCTTCCTGACGAGCCACTGTTAGAGCTCTAAGTGGAAGATATCATTCGATACAGTGAATGTCCAGGTTTCCTTTCTATCGGAAATTCTTGTATGGTAACGTATTGGTCCAGTGAAAGACCGATAGTTTTAACGTGAAATTATTTTCTATATTCTTTGCAACTAAGTCCGTTTCGACGTTGGAAAAGCAAGAATCTTATGAAAGAAATGAAACTGACGAATCAACCAATAAAGGGGATCATCAATCTCTCAAGTGTCAGGTAATTGTCACGAAATGGATAAAAAAAAAATCAGATCACTTATATCATTTTTATAGTCACTAGATTTCCTTTCCCTCGTCCCGACTCCTCTTCAGCTAAAAGAGTTCGAAGTGTTTTAAATTGAACTTTCCTTTGCCTGTGCTGCCTATATTGGGTGCCTATCAGGCTTGATTGAAGATACTTATTATATACGGGTAGGATATCGTCACATGATTATGTCTAGCTCCCATTTTTCCTTGAATAATTTTAAAATCCATGGTTCAAGGTGGTCTTAGATGACATTCTTAAATATGGAACATGTTTTCTTGGAACGTTCTTGGCTGGCCCACCTCGAGAAAAATGACTTGAAAACATTCACCAGTTTTTCATCTTAATATTCCCAAATATTGAATGCCTTCATTCAATAAATGCTCTATCCTTTTCTAACTTTACAGGCTGGATCGCAACTGGACCTATCTTACGAAGGAAGTCGAGTGGACAAGAGGGCCAGCAAACCAGTATCCAATGCCGAAGAAAAGGTAGAGCAAGGAAAACCATTTATGGTGTTATTCTTCAAGGAAATTGCTAGAATTCGTGTTTTGTGTGTCCATGTCCTGAGCTTTGCCTCTTGTAAACGTTTGGCCATCTCTTACCTTACCACCTGTTAGTCATGGCTAGAAATCTCAGACATCGGATTTCATAATACCAACTAATAATACCAACTTTATTCATTTAATTCAATGAAAGGGAAGAATACCAGAGGTTATCTCTATCGAGGGTATCCACCCGCAGCCGGATGTAATTGACTGAGAGTCGATTTTGATGAGGGAGGAAAACTGGAGTACCCGTAGAAAAACCCTCGGAGTCAGATTGAGATCGACTGAAACTCAGCCCACATACGCCCCGAGGCCAGGGTTGAATCCGAGTTACAGAGGTGGGAGGCGCGGTTGATGATCGCAAAGCCACCCTAGCCTGACTCGCATATTTGCTCGATCTTGTGAGAAAGGGCTTGGAAACGGAACGATTAATTCTCGCAAATGGTAAGGGAATTTCCCGAATTCCGTTCCGAACGAAAAAAATGGACTACCTCTGGACTTTTTCCACAATTTCCGAAAAGATTTTCCGGAAAATTGCCTTTCCATTTGACCTCAAACCGAAATTTTCGGATTTTTTGGCCAAATGGTAAGCACCCATTCACATCTGCTTGTGGTCCAACTGAAGCCGCTGACTGAACTATTGCCCCGTGAAAATGACGGCAATAAACTGTCAGTGAAACAAGCTTTTCAACGAGTGGTTTTGGAGGACATTTAGACGAATTTTAGCCAATATATGGCGCGGCGAATATCTTGAAGTTTAGCTGAGAATGGCTTGGTGTATTTTGGCTTGTTTTTGACCAAAAAAACCGCAACAGCGACAGATGGCAGGGAGGTGTCCTGTAGCGTTTCTTGGAGCTTGACTTCGAAAGATTCAAAATCTCAGTGAACAAATTTCAATTTACGTTACGGCGTGAGCCGAGAGGCATTCATTGACGGCTGGATTTACTGTTTTGAGCATTCCGCCATACTGTCCTCATGGAAAAATTCTTCGGATCTTCAAAGTTGAATACCGCGTCGATAACGACGTGGAGAAGCGCAATTCGTTTCGATATTTTTAGCATTTCTCGATTGCTAGTAGAATCGTAGTGAACAATTTGGATTTTTCGTTGAGTTTATTAGGTAGCATTGATTTTTCATTTTTTCCAACTAAAAGCTATAAATGTCTTGGCCATTCGACACAATGTAACGCGAAAATGCTGTGTTGAGAGCGAATGCTTCCCTGTCCAAGATCTGTAGCCATGTCAAACAATCTTTTCCTTGAACAGTCTAGAAGGGGGTTACAGATTGTGTCAGGCCCTCTTTTTATCCTTGTGATGACTTGCACTACCCATAGTAGAGCTATTAATCGAAGTTTCCAAATCTTAGATCCTTACGTCTTGAGATCACATTACATATGAGTACCTGCAAGTATAAAGGCAATGCTCAACTACCATGCACCATCCTCAGAGCACAATCAGGAGAACACTTCTCTGGCATCGCGCAGGTGTTAGGGATGCAAGTTATGAAAAAGTTCTCGACAAAAGCTATTCCACTTGGCTCCCTAATTTTGGAGAGAAAGGCTTTCTTTTTGCAGTTGCTAAGAGCTTTTCATAGTATCTTGCAACAGATTCACGATATTGAAAACAACGACTTTTTTTGGCATCAGCAGAAGCAGTGTATAGAAGAAGAAGAGGATAAACTTGTCGCTTCAGCAGAAACTGGTATAAGTTTAATTAACTGCCTTGTCTTTTGATTCTATGTGAGGCCAATTCCTTTGATCATTTTTTACAGTGACATCATTTCTTCCACAGCACCTGAGGAAACCATACAGTATGATGACGTCGGAAATGGGAAAACCAACAATTATGGTGAGCTTTTTCTCTTCTGTCGCACAGATCTCCCCTGCTCATTTGTGCCCGTTACTGTGTCTCTCTTGTTCGTTTTGTTTTTGCGAAATAAAGTTGTGAAACTGTTTACCAATCATCTGTGGCAGATGAACGTTGCGCTTGATTTCATCTAGTTTCCTTTGCAGGGCTTCTGATTAACTCGGAGATACAATATATATCTTACTAATCTCGTTTTCTCGGTCCGTACTGTAAGTTACAGATCCTCGTATTTTTCCCGTTAATTTATGGCCCAAGCGCGAAAAAAACTCGGTCTGTAACTTACAGTACGGACCTGGAATTCGGTTAGTAAGAGGTATTTGTTACCTTCTGTCATTATCATTGAACATTCTTTCATATAGTTGTACCACATCGCACTATCTTTTATGCACGTTCAGGATAGCACGGACTTATCTGACAACAGATGTCTGTCAAAGTTTATCAGTTCTTCATATATTCAGACCATTTTGTGTTGATGTTGTGCTTAAAACCTTACTAAAGTTTCATGCAGCTCAGCTCATCTCTCCTGTCATTATAGACAAGGTCGAAAATAAACGAAAGAAAAACAAGCGAAAGAAAACGAGGAAGAAAGAGAAGAAAAAAGCGGAAAGACAGAAAGCGAAGAATGCTTCTAGTTCAGGTAAAACAAAAAAAAGTGACTTGCCACAGGCTGTCAATTATTACATCTTATTATCTCGACCTCGTTTAACACTCGAAGAGTTCTTTACACTTCATTTTCTGCAACTCATACTTTAAGCCTTCACTGGCAAGGATCATCCATGAGGTTAGACATTTGAAAGTCTGCTACTCTATGTTGTTACAGTAGTTCATCATCTAAACGCCCGTTTCTGCAGACTTCGATCTTACCCCACCTCTTCCCCAAAGGTACAGAATCACGGTTTCTTCAGAAAATCATTTCTTGATTCACTTGTGCGAATTGCTGCATGTGTTTTAAGGGGAATAAAGCAAATGTCGTAGAGGGTTAAAATTCAGTTTCCGGAAATGTGCTTCGTCCGGACAATCAGCCTTACCTGATTTATTTGTCTCTGAGGGAGAGAAAAAGTTGGACCTGTGACTAACACGCGAACTTCGCATATGTTTGCAGATCAGAAACCACTATCAAATACCCAAACCCAGTCATCTGATGAAATGTCAGAGGAAGACAATTCTCAAGACACCTACTCAGTCACTGGAGACACCGACGATATAAGCCTGGGATACTTCGATCCTACCACTTCAGAAAATATTCCACCCTTTTTTCAATTATCTTCTGGAGTTCCTGCGGCTTTTGTTGGTGACGAGGAAGACGAATTATTGGATGGGTTTACTGAAGTAAGACGCTCACGCCGTCCCTTTGGACAATTTGTAAAAGCAAGTACAAGTAAGCCAGCATCATATCATCAGAACCAGTCGGAAAACCAGCTACCACAGACTGCCTTAGGAAACAGAGAAACTTTGCATTCACAGTCAATGCTAACGCCCCAATCAGGTTCTATGAAGAACATAAAACTGAACCGTGCAGATAATGAAATGGAAGGAACAAAAAATCAAAGTACAAGTAAGGCACCAAATCTCTCGACTTTCGAGGAATTTCCAACCCTGGAAAATCGTTTGTCTCAAAGGTCAGGTCAGGGCTCCATAAATACGTCTTACTCCGCTGTTGGGCATGCCTCAAAGGTAACTTTTTTGCAGTCGTCACCTCCAACTACCTCACAAAGTCAACAGTCAACAACCATTAACTCCGAGCAACCGTACCAAGGGCTTCCTCTCGGTAATTACTCCAATACAGGCTCTTTCCCCGTACCGTCGATAAGAGGTGTAACCACTGTTAGCTCTTTCAAACATTTCAGTGATGTCAACATCAGTTTACGAAGCCTCAATGATGACCAACGACCGTGCCATAACACGATTCCTGACGGTGTCTTTGTAGTGTGTGACCACTTTTTGCGAGGACAAACTGCTCCGTCGTTGAGAGTCTGTACCACTTGTCAACATTCTGAGAGGCACAGCCTTTTAAGATTTGCTGTCTGGAACAACATTATGCGTCACTGGCAAGCAATAAGACCCTATCCCGCTTTTCAGGTCCCGCCAAAAGCCACTTTGGATGTGTGCCGACATTTTGCGACACACAGGCCTTGTCCAAAGGAGCCATGCACGTTCCCTCATGGCAAAGTAGAATCGGCTATGTGGACAATGGAACGCCAAGGAAGTGAGTATCTTTACTAGTTTTGTTTATCCAAAAGAGTCTTGTTTAGTTTTAAATGACACTGTCTGTAGATAGCACATTGGAGCAGAGTAGACAATGAAAGGTCGACGGT
>BLFP01001329.1:509161-519161 GCA_014634505.1 Montipora efflorescens
CGCACACCTTCTTGAATCTTACCAGATCTTCTCGGACGTTATTACTACGCTTGCGTATGTCAAATCTCACTGCGTAAACGGCGCAAGCTTATCCTTGTACTTACGCTTGTGCTTATCGCTTTAGTGGCCGGTTCGTATGCTGTGTCATGAGCGTTTTTAACACATTTTTATTAAGCCACTTGTGGACTGCAGGCAGACCTCTCGTTGCGACCAATTTTTACCACTTCTCTAAATTGTAATGACAGAGAATTTCACAATTTTTTGTCTTCGTTCCTGTCACGTTTCATTTTACATCATTCAGAGCTGAGAAATCATCAAGCATGATTCACACGAAACATGCTTGGTTTAACTTTAATTACAGTCCGGACGAGCCAAACTCCACTGTTTTTTCTGTTTGAAAATGGGCAAAAATTGTCATTACTTAAAAAAAAAAAACTCGCCTTGCACGAACGACTAGTTGGTTTTCTTTCCCGTGCGACAGTTGTTGAAGCGTTTTTCGCAACTCTAATGCGTAAAACACAAGTGTGCGCCGCTCTCTGAGAAGCCGTCCCTTACGAAATCGACTCGCTGGCTTCTCTGAGTTTTTTATAGTTTGTCGCTCGATACATTTTCGGTTTAGATTTCTTTTTGCCCGATTAAGAGATTGTCAATGCTGGAATCGCGATCAATCTTACGGCTGAAACCAAACACAGATATTTTAATGCTTTTTAATGTGGCCTCAAGTCTCAAGCACCCGTTAACATGATGAACGAATTTCTGATGCGTTTCGGATGCGTTACGCTGGCGACATGGAAAGTGAAATAATGATGATCAAACCTCTCCGCACAATTATTTGTGGCAGAGTTAAAAGGAAAACAAATTACTTGATTAGTGACATTCGTCACATAATTCGTCAATTATGCTCAGTCCGAGAAATTTAAGATACATAACAAAAGGTTGATTTCGCATGTAGAGTTGGTTTGAAGGCATCTCTTTAGGCCCCTTTACACCGCGGAGGAATTATATTAGGACCTAAAGTTAGGGTATAAACCGCACATTTTAACTTATTTAAGCTTTTTTCGCGTCAGGTGTAAGACGAGGGGTTTGAGTTTGTCGATCAAAAATACAGAACAATATGGCGGGGCGGCTGGTATCACCGACCAGCAGTCGAAGAGAAAACATTGGTTTGGTTGACCGGTATTCAGAAACGTTCTTTCGCATTCCCGTTCCTGTCATATTTCATTCTATCGCACCCAGACGCTGATCAATCATTCGCATGTAGTTTGCTTTGATTGCACTCGCGAACCGAACATTAGGGACCTTCAGATTCTAGGACGAGAACGACTACGAGTACCAAATTTTCTCGTAGCAAAACATTGAGCGCGCGCAAACCAGCGTCATTTTGGCGGGAAAAACGTGTTACCGTCGTCATTTTAGTACGAGGTTTTGCAAAAATGTCGTCGTGTCAAAACAAGTCAACAACACGGTAGCAGTTTTGGCATTTTTCGATCAGCAAAAAGGCCCAGGTAACAGCAATAAGAATAACTGAGAAACCTATACTGCTAACAAAGAGTAAGATTATTGTTACGGGCTATAAATCTTCTTAGTATTTTCGCTAAAAACAAACAGTCAAAACTCGTACTCGTTCTCGTCCTCGTCCTAGAGTCTGAAGGTCCCTAATATATAAGTGCGGTCTCCCGCTCGTGTTTGAAAATAGCTAAAAATTGTAATTACTTTTTAAAACCCACCCATCAATGCATGAATCAATATGTTAGCTTTAACTGTGCTATTATAGCGACAGTTCTTCATGCATAATCATAATTTCAGACGCCTCTATTGTGTCATTTGGTTGTCATGACAACTAAAGATAAACTTTTAAAAACCGTTCGCAGTTTGAATAATCATCAGTTCTCACATCTTTATCGTCATGGAAAAGCGTTGCCGACCCGAAGCAGGGCATTTTAGACAGCTAAACGACATCCAGTTGCCTAAAGTTAACAGGCGAAAAGTCGAGCAAGTCACCGTCCTGCCCGATGAGTACATCGTTGAGCGCATGGCGCAGAATGGCCGGACATCATTAATATTCATATGACTAATCATCGCATTAGCATAAACGTGACGCGCTGAAGCGCGAAATTTGAAAGCGACAAACTACATTTTTAAAAGAAATGGCGCCAGAAATGGGCAAACGCCCTACTTTAATTTTCATTCTAAAAGCATCTCGGTTTCTCAGGTCTATAACAAGCCCAAATCAAAAAGATACTAAGCGAACGAGAGAAAAAACCGCGGAGTATCTTTTTGATTTGGGCTTGTTATAGACCTGAGAAACCGAGATGCTTTTAGAATGAAAATTAAAGTAGGGCGTTTGCCCATTTCTGGCGCCATTTCTTTTAAAAATGTAGTTTGTCGCTTTCAAATTTCGCGCTTCAGCGCGTCACGTTTATGCTAATGCGATGATTAGTCATATGAATATTAATGATGTCCGGCCATTCTGCGCCATGCTCAGAGAGGAGCGCCTTTCTTGCAGTTCCTGATGATGCCAATCTCGACCCCAGAGCTCTTCTCTTGATTGAAGGAGAGAAGAGCTCTGGGGAACCCTGAAGCAAAGTGTCTTCTCATTGGTTTTCGTGAAGAACAATCAAAAGCGTCTCTAATTGGTGCGTTCATGTTAGCACGTGGAGTGAGCAGGCGCCGTAAGGTTCAAATAGGCAAATTTTTGGCTATGAGAACCCTACGGCGCATGCTCTCCTACAAAGAGTTTCCCAGAACCTTAGGTCGATCCGAGGCTCTGGTGACGAGAATGCTGATGATGCAGGCATGTCCTGCGACTTTCACTTCAGTTTTACGCCTATTTTAAATGTTCCATATCTGTATTAGCAAGGGCTTTAGAGAACATGCAAGATTTATTAAAAGCTTGCAATAATAATAAATCAGTCAAAGTTTTGTTATGTGTTCTCTTTTGTCTCCTCAGTTGCTACACTCGGGAACGATGCAGGTTTGGGCGGGGATGTATCTTTGCCCATAGCAGCGAGGAAATAAAAGAATGGGAACAAGAATACCAACGAAAAGAGAGGGAAAAACGAATAAAAGTCCATCAAGACAATGAAGAAATTGTGTCCATTGAATTAACATCAGCAATTTTGAAAGAACCCCAGGAAAATGTAAGTAATCAGTAAAAAATGAGTATGTAAAAAGCCAGTTGGGAGGACTGCCCCTCATGCAACTACGCTCTGTCGACCGAGATCGGCCCATAGGTGAACACATACAGCTGTGCTTATGCCACCTCCTGCGGCTGGGTAGTATTTTAATGGATAGATAACACAGTTTGCAAATTTTTTTCATCGAAGTCAGTGCCAAAACCCGATTGTTACTAATCCTGGGTTCTTTGTGGTCAAAATTAAACTTTAAACTTACCACGATAGTGAGCCTCCCTTAGCGTTTCTCGAAAGTCCCAAAACTTTTCGGGCGTATTTCGGGTGACATAAAACGCTTTGTGCCTTCAAAAGGAAAACGTATCTAGTCGTGAAATTGCAATTGTTTGTTTTTGCTGGTTTCGAAAACATGTACAAACATAATTTTTTCAGAAGCAGCAGATCCTAGTTTCACGAATTGCTTTTAGGGCCCGAACAATTTTTGGGGCTTTTGAGAAATAGGCCCCAGGATGATTAACCCACCATGATGATACCATAAAACAAATGGCAAGGAACTTGTTGGCAGTCCTTAATACATTTGAATTCTGCGTCAATACATGGCAATTACCAACAACTAGTCTCTAAAAATGTCCAATGGATAACTCCAATTCACTCCTCTTTTTGCAATGCACAGCTTGTGCAGGATCTCGCAGGAGTTAATATCACCTGCACTCCTCCGGAACTCAGCGTGAAACTTCAAGACAGTAATGACGTCCACAGATTCCAGTGGACATTCACCCTTTTCTTTGAGGTCAGTAAACTGAGTTGCATGGGAAAACCTTTCCAACAAATTCAGGAATTGTAATGCTTTCTTAATAAAGGTATTTCCATGAACCCATACACAAGAGTAACAATCTGGTATCAGGTTTGTCCTCACCAGCGTCAGAATAGTGTCTATTTTTAAACCAAGTTTTGCGAGAAAACAAATAATAGACCAAATCTGGATTAAGTTTCTTTGTGTATGGTACTTGCATTACAATATGTAGCATTCACATTCAAATGATATGGAAATACCCGGAAAAAAACGTCTTATTCCGCCAAAAGGGTTTGAATTAGTGACAACATTGAGTTTGCCGATTTGGTCTATTGGTTTAAAAAAGATACTTTTCTGACGCTGAATTTGGGTAAATCTTGCTTTTGGGTGATTGACTCTTTTTATTTCATACTCCTGGCAGAGCGACGCGATAGAAGAAAAAAAAAAGCCTGGTACTTATTATGGGGAGCGTAACGCTGAAGGCACCGTGCAAACGGACGCAACATTGTTGGTCAACATCTCCCAACATGTTCCTTCCGTTTGCACTCCCTGTTGCACGTTATTGCGTGTTGCGTGTTGCTGCGCGAAGTTTTAAACTGGACAAAATTTGGAACCAACAACTCACAACATTTCTCTTGTTCCGTGATCGCCGAAGCGCGGCGCAAAACTGTTGGATCCGTTTGCACAGCTCTCAAACACTGCTGGGACAAGGCAAGCGCATATGCGGGTCTCCATGGAGATAGAAACGCATTAACATTTTGAAAACAAGATGGAAGCCGAATTTGTTAGTTAACGGGTAGTATCCTCCCTACAATACACTTCAGGTGTTTACACTGTTGAGAGTTGTTGTATCGGTTTGCATACCACTGCCAACACCATCCAACATCTGCCAAACCTACTTCTCCCACCAATGTCGGGAATTGCTGCGCCCTTTTGCACGGAGTCTAAGGTTGTAATATTGGGGCCTTATTATTAGAAGCGGCCAAGGGTTTTAAAACCGGGAAGAGCCGAGCTAAATCCAAGCAAATTACCCAATCTAAAGTTTCGCAATGACTAATTTCCATTGTAGACCTCTTGTCTAAATGTTCAAATAATCAATACACTTGTTTCCTTTGAACTTCCAGCTCAGTCTGAGATCTTTTAGATTAGCATTTATAGTGCTCTCCCACTGAAACAAAGGCAATGGCTACACCCTAGACGCGCCATTGTTTCAACGGGAGATCGTCTGTCTAGCTTAGTAGAAAAATAAGGCTGAAAAGTCAAAAAGGTCCTACAACTAACGAGACAATTTGTGAAAAGCCCCCATCCTTCCCCCCTTCCCTCCCCCGATCCACTGCCCTGCGCCGTCTGCTCCTCCTGCTACACTTAAGCCATAGCAAGACGTCCGGACATTCAGTTGTCGGTCAACATATTGGGGGTTTATGTTAGCACCTAACTTTCTTGGTACGTTTGGCCCGGCTCTAAGAAAAAAACTGATGTCTCAATATTAAGCCTGGGCCTTACATGTTTTCTAGGTGGGTGATATAGAACCATTCATGACCACATCTGCTTTTCCCTTACAAAATCAGTTTTGAGATGCTTTTAGCAAAACACTTACACACGGCAGGAACTACAATAGTAGGTTTAATTTGTGCAAACTTTGATAATATCGAAAAAAGAGAGAGATCGAAGGGAAGGAAAGACGCTTATAACTTTAAAACACAGCAGAAACCTAAAGAACCTTACTCACCCACTTTACATTGCGTGCCTTTGTTGGGCAAGCATGCAGCGTTGCGTTATATTGGACTTGAGAGAAAAATTAAAACACTTTGGTCAGGAAAATAACAAAAACTTCGACGATCCTCGAAGAGGACTATCCTGTGAAATTAAATGAATTTCGATCTGAAAACAGCGGAATGCCTTGCTATTTCGAGCGCTTTTCTATGAAGCGAAGAGCTGCTACGTCTGCACTGAATTCAAGAGGGAAATACAGTTTCTACGTGTGGTACTTAGTTGTTTGAACCTATACCTGGACCTTAATTAATAAGCGAGCAACACATATTTCTTTTATACCTAAGCAATTCGCAATGGAAATAACAAGGCAAGATAGTTTAATTCGCTGCTTGCCCGGTTCTTTGTAAATACTGCAAGCGGTTAGCGATAAGCGACTGTAAAGTAAACCAAAGGTAGTCTCGTGTGGCACGAGCAATACACAGTTGTAGCATTAGATGAAATGCTCTTATTCTACGTTCCTACAATTTCTTCTTTTTCAAGTTTACCAAGTCTTCAAACGTGTGTTGAATCCAAGAACAATTTCTTCTTGCAGTAAATAAACACAAGCTGACCTACTGACACCTATAGTTTTCAACATTTCCAGACCAAGAATAAAAATGTCACACACAATCTTGCGAGAAGCGAGAAAATGAAAAGAAGAGCAATCGATAAAGATTTTTTGCTGATTGTGATGGAGATCAGTATCCAAATGTTTGCGGAAGACTTGTTCAGTGCCGGCTGCCTGAGTGGAGATCGTGCACAACAATGTAGTCCAAGAAGTTATTTCTAAATTTTCCAGAAATGATAATACATCAATTCTGATCGTCCCAGCTGTTAATCTAGGAATTCCCAATTTCGGTAGTCTTAGCTGCCATTCCAAGGGCACATGGTTCGACAACTATTCCCGGTTTCGGATCGATAACATGTTGCGCAGAACAAGTCATACATAAATAATACTAGAAACTGAAATTCTAATAAACATAGCTTATATCCTATGGAAAACAGAATTCTATAGCCCATTTGATGTCCAATGGAAACAGATTACTTTACTCTGTCATAGAATAAAGAGTTTCGAGGGCCTTGAAAATGGCGACTGAAGTAATGTGGGCGCGCAATTAAGTCAATTGCTTTTTTCTTTTCTAATTTCCGCAGACAAAGGATATAGGATGCCTTCGCCACGTTCTGCTACTTTATAAATACCACGATGTCTATCAGCTGTCTGAAATAAGTGTGGGCTGTTATGAGGAGACGGCCGGCCTGCAAAGTTACAGAACATGTTATACTGCCAAACTTACAGGATTCTGGTACAAAGCACCCGAAGTCAAATCATCTGGGCGCTTGCGAGTTTCCCTCACTGTCTCATTCGCATCGTCATTGTATGGAAGCTTTGATCAATGCGTCGTTTTCGACTTTGGAAAGAAAACTTACCTGGTGCAAAAGCTTAACGCGGATGTACATAGCGAGGCCTCCACACTTAGTCCTTCTAATGTTCCTTCTGCCGCAATCTGGAACGAAAGGTCCGTGCAAGTGGTCAGGCTCGTTCCTGAATCGGGGGCAGCTCTCCAAGGTATGCACTGGTCGAGAGTTTACAGCCTTCAGGAAAATTTAAAGATACCTGATGAAAAATTAAGTCGCAACAATTACAAGAAAATCATGCATGCATTGTTGCATGTGGAGGAGGGATTCATGAAGGCCGAAATTGCACGGTGAGTACTACGGCCAAGTGCTGAATTTTATTTTTGTTCAACATTACTAGGCCTATGAATGTGACCACACAACTATATATACATTTATTTTATACAACTACAACTGAGTAATGCATGTTCAACTATTCAGTCTGGGACTAAACAATTTCGCGCAAAGACAACAAATGAATAAGGTGCCAAGTGGTGGTAGAAAAGGATTGAAGATATAAAAAACCTAGGTACATTTAACTCACGACCTTTTAAGTCGATTGCCAAACCATTGATAAAGACTTAAATTAGGTTGCCAAACTAGGTTTAAAATACAAGGAAGGATTACGTTTTTGCAAACGTTAGCCGTGTAGCACTTATATTTCAACAGACTTAACTGATTAGAGTGTAATGTGAAGTGCTAGTTTTCTACCCCATATGAACCATGTGAGCGTTAGCCCTACTGATGGACCCACGCAAGGATAGAGAAATACTCTGACCAGGGTAAAAGGAAGGAAAGGAACTTTATTTAAGTGTCTAGACGTTCTAGCGTTGGAGCGCTAATTGGGGACACTGTAAAGTGAAATGAACAGTGAAAGTAAATCAAGTCAAATGTTGGTGGGACTTGAACCCACGACCTTCGGGTTAGATCACCGCTGCTCTGCCGACTGAGCTACGAGGTCAGACGGGAGAAGGCCATGGGAAATGAAGATGTTAAAGTCACGGCAATGTACATGTACAAGTACAAGGAAGGATTACGTTTTTGCAAACGTTAGCCGTGTAGCACTTATATTTGAACAGACTTGACTAATTAGAGTGTAATGTGAAGTGCAATGTGAAGTGCTAGTTTTCTAAATAAACGAGGTTCCGATGTATCAAGTAGAGTTTAAAAGGTTAAGACATCCGAGTTTCGAGACGACGTTTCTTTGGTGCCTACTATTGTTATTGCGCATACGTTTTGCGCATCTCGAGATACTCGGATTTCCTATGGGTGATTCTTCTTAATACAGGGATATTTTTGCGCGGTTCAAAACTATGCGGAAAAAGCAAAACTTAGCAAGTGCTCTAAGTATATCAAATAGGAAATTAATTGGGGGTAACCATGCATTTTTCAGATATAATTAAGCTTCAATTTGGAAAAGAACGCCATACATTGCTTTGTCTTTTAAAGATTTTTACAAATATTGTTGATTAATTATCATCGAAAAATGCGTGGTTACCCTCAATTTTCTTTTTGGGTCTCAATAACACTTGTTAAGATCTGCTTTTCCCGCATATTCAGTAAACCGCGTAAAAATACCTTTGAATTAGTAGTCACGGTCTTTAACTAAAAATAAATTGAAGCTATGTCAACAAAATTCACCCACTGCCTCTCACGTTAATTGTCTATAGCAACCATGATCTACTTTTCACAGATACACTCTGAATAATGCAAAATTGCATGCGCAATGGAACATCTTTGATGAGATGACAGGAATGAAGTGTGCAGTGGATAATGAGCTTTTCGGAATCCTCCATCTGCAAGAGGAAGATGCCTTGAGACCTGATGATGCTGCCGGGCGCCTCCTCTACCGTAATGTAAACTCCGTGTGGCTACAACTTTCCGAAGGCAACTCCAACAAAGTCTACGAGGCTCCTGTTGAGAAAGTCGAGAGTGAATGTGTTGTGCTGAGACTGGCAGCCAAGATTTGCTCTGAATTGAGCCTTTATGACACCTGTGATGTTAACGTTAATGCCCAGTTCCAGTTAAACCGATGGCCAATTTGTGAAATGCACGCCTCTGTTGATAGGCTTACATCAGGCCAGTTGGAACGATTTGTTTTCCCAGCGCCAAGAGCTCCGGCTGTCAGTAATGAAGTAAGCAGTGTTAAGCAATTTAAAATTTGGAGAACAACCAGCTCCAACAACTCCAGAATTTTCAATAGGATACTGATGGATGGTTGTTTCAACATTCCGGATTGTGAAAAGATAAACCAGTTTGTCCTTACAATTTATCTACTCCCAGAGCAGGGACCACCCACCTTTTCCTTCTATCGTGATAAGATGCTTTATTATATAATCAACAAAATATCGCTTTCCTGAATGCTCAAATAGGTTACAGATTGCAAAAGAAGTTATAGAGTGCAATATGGAAGTTGCTATTGAAACAAAGCGATAGAGTGATTTTGTTGAGTATATAATAGATAAAAAATCGTATGAACTTGCTCGTGCATTTTATGATTTATGATCACTCGTGATGTTTTGAAAGTTCTCAAATTGCACTCGTGTACAGCTTGTGCAATTTTGAGAACTTTCAAAACATCACTAAATCACATAAATCACTATATGCACTCACGTTCATACGATTTCCTATACAAAGACTTTTTAACTAGCAGGCTCAGTTGTCTGGGCATGGGACTACTAGGTGCGGGGGGTCGCGGGTTCAACTCCTCGTTGGACCAACACACAAGGTCTTTAAATAACTGAGGAAAGTGAGAAACTGAGAAAGTGTTGCCTGCAAATTGTTAGACTTTATAGTCTTATAGTCTTATCGGATTAGGACGATAAACCGTTGGCCCCTTCTCACAACCCTTCAATGTTCATAACCCTGTGGGACGTAAAAGAACCCACACCCTATTCGCAAAGAGTAGGGCATACACCTTATTCCAAAA
>BLFP01001329.1:524161-530653 GCA_014634505.1 Montipora efflorescens
GATCAAACGAATGAAGGAACGAATGAATGACGTCTCGTAAATATTAAAACATTTTATTTGTCATTTAAAGGTCCAAGCTATTCGAAGTAGACTGAGAGAGGAAAGAGCTTTTACGGATGTGAAGGTGGACACAATCCATAATGTCCAAGGTAATGCGAGCACGCAGATGTTCATACTTCTTTGTCAAGTTCGAAGACAATAATTTACTCCATTTTGACCGACTAACAAATTGGACTGTCAAAATTAAAAATTTACGTGACCAAACTAATACTAAAGAGATTAAGCATCGGGCTTACGTGACACGGCAAAGGCGAAACGGTGTGCTGTTGCTTGTCATAAAAGAATGAAAGTTATGTTATTCTCTCTTCACCTGCTGCTAAATCTCTTCACTGAATCAAATATGCCCTGTGTTATTTTCCTTACTTATTTTATAACAGGGGAGGAATTCCGAGTGCTTTTTATTAGCACTGTCCGTACATTTCACACCTGCAAGCCACAGGAGCAGGAGCTAAAGGAAAGTGGAGTTGATCGACAATTGTACTGGGAATTTTTGACTGATCCAAAATTATTGAACACAGCGGTCACAAGGGCGAGATGTTTGGTGGCCGTTGTCGGTGATCCCGTATCGCTTTGTACCGTTGGAAACTGTCGCATCATTTGGAAAGATTTCATAAAAAGATGCAATCAAAATGATGGACTCTATGGTACAACAATGGCTCAACTTGAGACCGAAATAAACGCCGCCATCGCCAGCATTCAGCTCAACCCAGATGCACAGTCGTTTGTTCCAAAATGTTCATCAATGCCAGCAACAAGAGGTGACTCCAGACCATGTGAAGAACATAATGCTTTCAGTTGTCAGGAAGCTGTTGAAACAACTGGAGATGAAGAAAATGGTTCAAATATTCTCCAGGAAAGAAAAGAAGAAGACAACGAAATAGATGTTGAGCAGAATAAGCAAGACTGGTCATGTTCCACCATGGCTGCCAACGAGCACGAACAAGGAGTAAAAGGGGAAAAGACTGAAGTCCAAGATGAAGAAGAGGGAGAGAATGAAGCTGAAAGGAGGAATCTAGAGATTGAGGACCTCCAAGATGACTTTATCGATGATGAGACTTTGCTTCCCAGCGATATAGATGAAATCATTTTAGCTTTTGTAAGAGAATGCGAAAGGACCATACAACTAGACGATGATAGGAGAGGAATGTTTCAAGATTCTGAATTCCCACCACTAGAAGCTTCCAGATCCAAAGCCCTCAGAGTACATTCCTCTGAGAAGGTGCAGTATCACTCATTTAAAGCCATGGGGGAATTGACAGATCTGTGCCCTGAAATCCGGGTTGTCAACGGTCGAGTTGAAGTGCGTCTTACAAACCTCGGCCTTTACAAGTCTCCCTCTGAAAGGGCTCAGCGAATTATAGCTTCTGCGAAGGAGCAGGAATTCTTAGATCCTTCTGTCCTTTGGGAACTTCTACGAAAAGAACCTCAAAAGTACATTGTCTGCAATCTTCGGTTAAGTCCTGAAAATTCCCAATTAGGATATGCGGAGGTTGAAGACACAACAACTCCGGACATCCAAATCAAGGGAAGAGTTCGCCAGGCCTTTGACAGAGACAAGATCGTCTTAGAGCTTCTTAATCCTACCAAGACAGATAGCTCAAAGGTAGATGAAAATGAGCCAAAGATCCAAGGAAAAATCGTTGGTAAGTGCTAATTATTTCACGGGACTAAACTGCCGATAGAAAATTACCAAAAATCAATTTGAGTATTAGGAACGCACATTAAGAGGGACACTAAGAAACGAGTTGCTATTACCGGATGATACCTGAAAACGACTATCGCTGAAAATTAGCATGAGCAGTTTAATATGAAGGGCCGTAATAGTGTAAGGTCTGTGTAAGACGGACGTATTTACTGATTTGTGAGATGTAAGTGGGAAGAATATTTTAAACTTAAGAGAAGACACAGATACTTCTTCAACGAGCGTTAAACGTTTCATTTCTTGTATGTTGTTGAGCAAACTAAAAGGCTTTTAATGACTTCTTGGAACATTTCACTGTAAAAGAGAACTTATTCCTTCTTCTTTCGATTTGACAAATGACATTCGAGAACGTCGAAACGTCACCCGCATCTGATTTTTAAATACGGAGTAAGGGTTGACGGTCGCCCATGGACCATGGACTCTAAGCAGTAGCTCGGAGCTAACATTATATATTAGATAATGATTAACGGGTCATGAATTTCTTGTTAACAGGGGTTCTAGAACACATCATAAGTCCACATGAACGCCAATTCGTCTGCACTACAAATTACGAAAACCCTACCGTAATGGTGCCCATCAACAAGTCAGCCACAAAACTGGTAAATCTTACAGATAGGGGATGTGAAGGTATACCGATCTACAAGAAAGATCAAAATAACAGAGCCACTAAGGTCAGAATATTGAAAAAAGAAGATGTACTCAGTGGAAAGTTCCTGTTTGTTGTGAGATACCTTCAGTGGAGACGAGATTGCTGCTACCCTTTGGCAATGGTAGTTAGGGAATTGCCTCGAGGAGAAGACTTGAAAAGTAGCATGCAGATTTCGTATGCCGAGCGTGGAATTAGGAGGGCTTTCAAAAAAGATACGTTGAAATATGTGACGGAAAACTTTGCATCCAATTGGTCCATTCCTAAAAAAGAGTACTCCAGTCGCCCTAAGGTTGGCGAAGCCTTTACTATCGATCCTCCGAAGTCTTTGGATCTGGATGATGCCCTGACCATAGAGGAAATCTCCTTATCCACCTTTCTAATAGGAATCCACATTGCGGATGTCAGTTTCTTTGTTCAGCCAGACTCTCCACTTGATCAGGAAGCATTTTTGCGTTGTACATCATATTACCCTGGTGAAGAAGAAGAAAATATTCCCATGCTGCCGCGAGAGCTAAGTGAAAATCACTGCAGTCTTTTACCAGAAAAGGATCGTCTGGCAGTGTCTGTTTTCGTGACGCTCGACGAGCAAGGAAGGATCACCAAAGAGCCAAACGTGAAACGCACGATCGTCACGTCTTGCTGCCGCCTTAATTACACTGAAGCTCAAGGAATCATAGAGAAAAGGGAAGAGAACATCAGAAACGTGCCTATAAATATTCCAGAAAAGATCAGGCAGTTAAGCTCGCTCGCCCAGAAAAGAAGACGTGAAAGGTTGGGAGACAGTGCTTTTGATCACTGGCAAAACGAAGGGGTTAAAGAAAGTTTTGAGGCACATGAAATGATCGAGGAAATGATGCTTCTAGCCAACGAGGAAGTTGCAAAGATTCTTTCAGAAAAAAACTCCGACTTGGCGCCTTTGAGAATTCAGTTGCCTCCCAAGGACCAAAAACTGGGTGAATGGATCGAGAAGCACCGTAAATGCGCCAGATTATCATTTCATTATGCAAAGGTCTTGCAGGGGAATTCACAGTCCCTTGAGCTACTGAATTCTGAGAAGACCGCTTTCAAAATCCAAAGCTGGGTTTGGAGTGCAATCTATGAGGCTGTGGTGTCCTGTGACATCGCCAAGGTTTATAAACTGATTTGCAACGAAGCGAACCACCCTCAACTTGCGGCAGCACGATCCCATTTCCGACGGATTCAGTCCGGGGCGAAGTTTGTCTGTGAAGGTGACACGCCCCCTGCAAATATTCAGCACTATTCACTCGGTATGCGATCTTACACACAGTTTACGTCCCCAATCAGAAGATACATGGATATCGTAGTCCATCGTCGTCTTCTTGGTTTGCAGTCGGGTAGCCCATATGGTGGAAACATGTCAAAGGATGAGATTTCAAAAGTTTGTCGCCGCTCCAATTACATGCACGAAAACTCGCGTAAATTTGAAAGGGATTGTAAAAGAATACGTATGGCGTCAAGGCTTCAACAGCGTTGCCAGGAAACGCGTGCTTTTATTGAATCAATTGATCGGAATTCCACAAGTCTTCATATTTTAAAGCCAGAAGACGATCACCTCGCAGGGAAACAAAAGCGGTTGCTCCTAAGTCACCTCAACCCGGTGGAGCTAAAACAACAGGAAGACCTCGATGTCATTCTTAAGTGGAGGTTTAGAAAGTACAAAGCACCAGATTCCAACAGCTCTGTTAACGAGCAAGGTGAAGAAAGCTACTGTCACACTCAGGATTCGGTACTAGAAATCCCTTCCGATGATTGGCTTCGTATTATGGATGCTGTTAGGTCAAACGACGAAAGCAGTCTTGCAACCATAATCAAGCACATTGACGCTCGCCTGAAAATCAAGTCACCATTGCGTGAAGTGGAAGAACCTCAAAAACCCGCATTTTCTGACAAAGTCGGGCCTTACAAACATCCTCATTTCGGCGACTCTGCTTCTCAGTTTTCCAGCGATCCAAACGCTCATTATTATGAGAAGACGTTGGTAATGAAAAAATACGATTTCTTCCCTGTGCAACTCTGCCCTCATATGATACGAGGAATTCTGGTGCCTGATATTCAGTTGTTCAAGGTAAACCCCCACCTTAATATCTGTATCGAGCACCGAAGATACCCACGCGAATCGTTTGCACATACAGCTAGGAACCAGGCGTCTAGAGAGCGGTATGAAACGATTGACGAGTACATTCAGGCTTGGAAGCCTGTTCTTGCGATGGAAGCCGCTACAGTGGCTGTCAAGGAGAACGACGGGTTCGTTATTGAACAAGTTAGCATCGAATGGAAGAAGGAAAAAGGTGTTCTCCATGGCACAGTATCTCTTCCAGGGTCCTACTGTCGTGATCGTCAACTGGAGTTTCATCCCGGGGATATGGTGTGTGCTCTTGTCCCTTATTCCAAAACGGAAACATCGGCTTCCAGTGAAGATAGAGATAAGGTGAGTTATAGCCAAGGTTAACGCACACATCTCAACTGATGACCGGGTACTCAAATCGAGCCTTTTTTTTCAAATTCGTATTGCACTTCATCTCCTAGTCGGGTATTATTTAAAGGTTAATGCGTAAAAACCATGATTAAGTATAAACAATCGTCACATGCTTTAGTCTCTGCTTTGAACAAGTTGTCCCTCGATCGCTTTGCGGTGCAAAATGTGGAAGGTATAGAAGGTTTGCCTTTTCATTTTATTCGTTTGCTTTTATGTTCGCCATCGCGCGCTACAGGGATAATTATGGGGCTTAATTACGCAAGGGCGACGAGGACGGCTGCAAAGACGCCATGAAAAAATAGACTTAATGAACAAAAGCAAAGCCTCTGCATGCCCTGCACGTGCGTTTCATAATTACAAGTTGGTACATTTCTTAGTCGTTCTCGTTCTGACAACGACGTGAATTGACCAAATTTGAAGTTATGAGGAGGACGCGAACACCTGACGATGATATCTAAAATTTCTCTCCAAACATCCACACCGTTTTGTTTCTGGAATGCTGATACACACTTTCCATGCTGAACGACTTGGAGTAATAGCAAAATCATTATAAAAACGGGAAATGATATTTTTTTTACAACGTTCTCGTTAGTGTCGTCGTCGTCCTTTCTTAAGGCAACGAAAACGTCACGTAACAATAGGTTTAATTAGCAAAAGCAATAGTTCTGCACGCCCTGCACGTGCGTTTTACATTTTGATACATTTCTTTGCCTTTCTCGGCTTGACAACGACGTGAAATGATCAAATTTGAGGTTATGTGGAGGACGAGTGCACCTGACGATGAAGTTTCAATTTTCTCTCTTAATATCCACACCGTTCTCACCAATTTTATTCTTTCCAAGCCGAGCGACTTAGAAAAATAGCAAAAGTATTACAGTAACATGAAATATTTTTAGACAACGTTCTCGTTAGGCGTCGTCGCCGTCTTGCTTAAGATTCCTATTAATAGTAACTCAACACAAATTTAATTCTGTGTCAAGGAAAAAAGAGAAAAAAGAAGTATAGGGCGCATCAGAAGTAACTATTTGATTAGGGGTGGAAACTTTTCAAATAATATAATGCAATCTATATTCACCGCGATTTAAAAGTACGGGAATGATTAGAGTGGTACTACGATCAAAAAATCATTTCCTTTGTTTCTTCAGATTTTGAAAGTGTGTTCGCTTAACACCTCACTGGGAAAATTTTGAGCTTTGAGTTTTATCCAGAGGCTATTTATTTTGAATGCAAAGTTTGAATTTCACGGTCCGCCATTACTCACGTTCAAAACTGACCGATTGTACTCTCAGAGGGTTGGATGTAGAGAAAATGACGTCATTTACTCACTAGCTTAAAATTTCAGCGTGTAAACGCAGTTTATTATATATGCAAAACAGGGGTTTAAAAGTCTGAAAGCCCGAAACTCCCGTGCTGCATATTAATTCAGCCGCGTACACACGCATTGCATTCTTAAACTAGTGAGTCTTTGACGTCATTTTCTCCTCGACTCAGCTCTCTCAAGATTTTAAAGTTTGTAATGGCGGACCAATAAATAAGAAAATTTCAGTTAAAATAAAAAGGTGTCTTTTTAAAATCAGAGCTTAA
>BLFP01001329.1:534720-539720 GCA_014634505.1 Montipora efflorescens
GGGTTGAGCAAAATTTTCACACGTACGTGTAAAATTCTCCCCAAGAATTATAACGTCACTTCTGATTGGCTTATAAACTGTCACATTCGCCACGGCTACAGCATGGGCAATACTGTGATACAATCCCTTTAAAAAAGAACTCGGCATTCATTTTATTTTAAAGCTCAGCAGTTTATTTATATGAATTCAAAAATTTTCAAAATGAAAGTAAGCCCTTTAAAAATTTGTACATTTATTCAACGTTTAAAGTAATGCAATTTACAGTTCCTAAAGCACTTCTTGAGTTGGTGGGTCAATTTTTCATGATCAGCAAGAATCTTTCTTAACCTCAATGGTAGTGAACCATCGGAAGAGATACGAAATATATCAGTAATACAGGTGTTTAAACACAACGTGATTACAGTGCAGATTGACGTTAGGTTCTTGTCATAACGTCATGTTACATACTTACCCCTTATGATTGAGGAATCCAAACATTTCGTGAACTTTGCATCCGCGAGACATCGCGAGATCATTTTAAAGAATGCTTGATTCATTGTAATTCTGTCTAATTCTCTCAATACACAAGCCGACATTACAAATAGGAGTTCACCAGCAATCACATCTCCCTATAAATATCCTTTCGACGAGCGACATAAAACGTTACATTTTTTAATTACAAAATTATTTACAATACATATTACTTACAATGCTGATCGTAATACTGACAAAACTACTTACAACCCTACCAAAAGAAAGAGTATTAACAGCACCAAAATGAAACCAAAACACCAAAAGATTCCGAGGACCCGCACAATTGTGCCTTAGAGTCTCTTTTATTTTAGCATAACGCCGTAGGTCAAGTTCAGTTTCATATTTCAAACGCGCCGTAAATTTAAACCATTAATATTTGGATTCCCTTGGTTCCTTCTGCAGTTCCAAATGTAAACCTTTGCGATAAGCAGGAGATAATTAAGTAAGGGGCATGGCTAGACGTTAGTTGCTTCCTTCGCAGTCTCGCTTCGTTTGATTAGGCTTGGAAGGCAGTTGCTGCCTGTTGTTCCTTGATCCCGGTTACGTGTTGAATCTTGAACACCTTACAAGAACGGGCTTCCCGTCGTATAATGGTGTCGTATAATGATATTTTGCATTTCGGCTGTGAGTTCCTATGTATTGACTTGAGCGTGTCTCGATGCGTTGCCTATACATTGCAATGTTTGGATAATTTTTGATTCTGCTGTGGTAAAACATCGACACCTAACCAACTTCAAAGAAACTGTTCTGTTGTTGCTATTGTTGTTGTTTTGTTTGAATTTAATGACAACTGATGCGCAGGTCTTAAAAACCTTCTCCTTTTATCCTTTCTTTTCTTCTTTATCTTGTAAAGACTGACGTGTCAAAGCAAGAAATCTAGCAGTTATTTTGCTTTTACTCCGCGTCTGAAACATGCTAAAAAAACCTGCTTTTCAGGTAAGGCAGGATGCACTTTGAATTATTGTCCATGCGAGCGCGTTTACTTTTTGCGGAGTCCGTGTTAAAAAACCTTTAAACCGCATCTGATTATCACCTCAACAAAATTCATCCCCGAGGCTACCCCACGCTTAGATCGGTACACTTCCGGCCGGATCAGGAACCGGGGTTCGGAATGCGGGCCAAAATAAAATCCATCGGTTGACTGTTGATTTTGTGAAACGATCAGTGAGTCAAATGGAAGTGAACCGATATCTATGAGTGGAAACAAGTAAAATTTTAATCAATACCAAAGTAAAATTACTGGATTTGAACTACGTAAACGCAGTGCTTCTGAGAAAACGGTGTGATTTCTTCAGTGTTGTTTTCTGTCCAACTTAAGCCTTATCTGATAGGTTGCTGTGCGTGTTCACTTCTTGTGTTTGCCCCTTCTCTGCCAAATGTAACGGTATCTCTACGACATCGTTTCAAGAGGAGTATCTTGCGAAATTCTCGTCTGAAAGCGGAGTTCATTCCTGCATACACGAACGGGTTTATTGTGTTGGAGAAATAGAAGAGAAACATACACAAGAGTTCGACATTTCGAGGCATTTTTTCTTCAAGGAAGAAACGCCGTAAGATTACAATTATCCAAAATGGTACCCAACATACCATGAAGGCAAACACGACTGCAAAGAGGGATTTACTGATATTTATTTCGTGCCTGCTGATGCCCGTGTTAACGCCTTTCTGTATATTAGTTGAAGAATTTTCGTTGTGCTGGCGTATCATCCTCCCGACTTTTCGGTAGCAGGAAACAGTTGTTATCAGAGGTGTCAAAAAGAAGAGAACGACTACAATGCAGTAATGAATCTTTTTCTCAGCATTGCTGTGATGTTCAAGAGAACACTGTGCATAACCTGGTATGAACCGATGCTCTTGCAAACCTGCAAACCGCGGAATTGCAACATAGCAAGCAACAACGATCCATGCAGACGTGAGGAAAGCAATAGACTTCCTCTTTGAAAACCATCTCCTGTATATCTCGTCTGGCTTGCACATCCTCACGTATCGATTCACGGCCGTCAGACCCATCATTACGGGGGAAACGTATATTACAAACAAGCTGAAGAAAGCGTGAAATTGGCAAACCACGTCACCGAAAACCCACCACAAACGAAAGGCATCACGAAAATGGCGGACAGCAGATCGCTCAGTGCTAGAGCAACAATGTACAAATTAGTCGTTGACCGAAGTCGAACGTCCTTGAAAACTGCGATGCAGACTAACGTGTTTCCTGTTAGCGACAAAATATTCAACGTCAATATCGAGAAGACTTCCACAACGGTTATAAAGAGGCTGCGAGAACTCATTTCATCGGTCATCTTAGCACGACTGCTCTGAAAAATGCCACCTAAAAACAGAAGGACTTTGTCTATACAATAAATATTTACCACAATTTTAAATAGAGCAGTCGATTTTGTTTGCCACATGTCTCGTCAGCCAATACCTTGTCGTCATTTCAATGTCTTAGTGTCTAAAGATTTTAATTCTTTTTGACATCCGTATCCCTATATCGAAATTGTTTATCTTGCGCATTTGTTGAGAATGATATCTGCTCTAAATTCCAAATCACTCGCTAGGTTTCCAGTGTTGTTTTTGTTGTTGTTGTTTTTTCTGACTCAAACCCTAACCCTTCTGTTGTTATTCTTGATATTTATATTCCGTATCGGACAACGCTGCACCATTAGGTACGGAAACCTATGAGAGTTCAATTAAACAAGTTAAACGCGTTACCATAATGCACGCGAGTTTCTAACTTCGTTGGTCTAAATGATAATTCAGATTTGACCTCGTCAAAACAAGGACAACCCAAAAGATAAAATTGAATTAAGAACATTAAAATGGTAGTCGCAACCAGACAATTACAAAAAGGAGTAAGCAGGATGTAAATGTGATTTGCAAAGAAGAAGGGGGGAGAGAACATGGGGGGGATAAAGAAAACTATTAGCGCTTCTAAAAGTGTAAATGATCTGCCAAGTGTGTTTTCTAAAACATAACTTAATAATGTGGTTCCACTGTTCAGCTGCTACGTTTTGAAAACCCACCTGCGTTAAAACTGATTTCAATATTGGGTCCTCCACCTCATTACTCGTTTTCACTGTCACGCAACGAAAAAAAGAAAACCGAAACCGTTCAATGAAATAAGCCATAAAATTGGAATGTTGTAGGAGACACATTTATAAATCACCTCATTAATTCTCAGGTCCGTGCGGTACATCGTTTCTGAGTTATTTGTCGAAGCGTTTCACGCAACTTTATAGAGTTTTGTATGGAGCCGCCATGTTGGTGCAACGCCCTTGTGTACCAATATGGCGGTCAGAAATCCAAACGAACTTCTGTAATTCACTTAGCGATGAACGCGCTTACTTTTCGCTCATGAGATAAAATACATGAATATGAACACATCTCCTAATGTACTTGGAACGATCAGACTGCTGAGATTCATAGGCATATACATTTTTTCCAACCAAATAACTTTGTATCATGGTGTCGCGCAAAGTGTCAATTGGAAATTCAAAATGCTGTATTTTCGAAACGAAAGACGTCATGGAATTGGAAACTTGAAAAAATATTTATTTCTAGGTCATCCTCAACCTCCGAAAGATAAAAATTCAAAACACCTTGCGGTTTTTGATTTTGTAATTTGAGGACGTCACTGTGAAAACCATCTATTGAAGTGTAGAATTCCTGAAACATACTGAAACAACTTGAATTTACATTATTATTAGTCAATGTTTCAAAGCCTGTCCTCAAGCTGTTCACAGCTTAGTAGTATGTCTCTTCCTCAGTTAAAATATTCTCTTAAAAAGTCCTGCGGTTATAACATTATTTCGTCAATAATATTGATTCTTTCTATTGCGAAAATTCTATTAAATAAACAATGGGTTACAATCATTATCTAACAACTATATATACTGTAAACAATAGACACAATTACTGTAAGCAGAAGTAATAAACAGATAACTAGACTGATATTAACAAAATTTTCTAAAACAATAAAAATATATGGATAGTAATTACACACCTTAATGTACCAGTCAAATTGAAGTTCAACATCCCTCGCGGGCATACCCCGGGCATTTGACTCCTCTTCCTGCCCGCGGGGAGGGAATTTGATCATCTTAGTCTTCCCGGGGGCGCGCGGGGCATTTGATCACCACTCATAGGGGGTGGGGAATTTGATCGCTAGCCTCGATTTCATGTTACGTTTCCACGTGGGTTGATAAATCATGGCGGAGACAAACTTAGATGCATTCAAAGCTAAAGATTCCGCATTCGTGGCTGATTGGTTGAAAACCAAAGGCCGAGACAGCAGAAAGCAAATCGTTATCTTTAAGAAAATTACGACATTTTTTAATTTCCAAGACATGTTTCGATGTTACGAACTTCATTGTCAGTTACAGAATATTTGAAAAACCGTTAGGACTATATAACAACTACGCGAATCATGCATAATTAATTATGATTAAGGACGTTCGCGCCAAAATCTTCCTACGGTGAGATTTTCT
>BLFP01001329.1:544720-554720 GCA_014634505.1 Montipora efflorescens
GGCCGCCGTATCTGCAAAAAGGTCTATTGAATTTAACTCGTAAACGTCTGCTTATTTTAACTCCCATACAGCTAATCACACAAGCAGAGCGATGGGCTCTTGAGAACTCTGGCGCGCTGATTATACTTTGCACATGTGTAACAGCTGGTAGTCCAAGGATAATATCCTCGTGTGACAATATCCAGGAGTGCATTGTGGATGAATGTGGCATGTGCATGGAGCCTGAATCTCTTGTTCCCATCACGTGCTCAGGGGCCCGACAAGTGGTTCTCATTGGTGATCACAAACAACTGCAGCCAGTCATTCAGGATCACGTGGCAAAAACACTTGGTTTGAGTGTGTCCATGTTTGAGAGGCATTCAAAACGAGCAATGATGCTAAAGCTGCAGTACAGGATGGTAAGAAAGTTGTTTCAAGACCAGTTACCCCCTTCCATTCATAAAAAAACCCTTCTGCGGCCTCTATCGGTCGCTGAATTCCACCAATGTTCCTTACTTAAAAGGAAAAGGTCAACAAGATTGAGTCGAGCGGTGGACTTAACCTAAAATGGGAGTGGAGTGGGGTCCAAGGTTTCAATAACCTTCCGGCCCATTTCAGGCTGTAGGATCCTAATCACGCTAAGACAAGGAGCTTGGCATTATGTTTTGTCTTGTTGTTTTAGCACAAAGGTATTTGCAAATTTCCGTCCAAGCAATTCTACGATGGGGAACTTCAAACTGCTGACGTGGTAAAAACACGTGATCCCAGCCCGATCACTTTTTGGCCCGCGATGATTCGCCAGCAACGTGATATTCCTATTGTATTCTGCCACGTAGAAGGACAGGAAGAATCCTCACCCATAGCAACCTCAGAGAGCAACGAAGAATCCAAATGGAACATGAAGGAAGTTCAAAAAGCGGTAGGCTGAAGGGAAACTTTAACATTGATTGTGCCTTGTGAGTTGTGGGGTTGGTTGGTTGCAAGATTGAGGCTCTGTTTATTCACTTCTTTTTGTTCGTGAGCAAACAGGTGATCATGGGAGGATAAGACTAGCTCTGGCAGCAGAAAGGAAAGACTATAGCAAAGACAGCTTTTGGTGCCGTGTTTCCGCATCCAATATTCGTTCGTCCTTTCAGGGACTCAATCAATAAGGCTTATATCTATTCATTCAATCATTCAAGCAATTATTCATTCATTCGTCCTGAAAAACTATATCAGTCAAAATGACAAAAATCCTAAGCCTTCCAATTTGACCGTTTTGTATATGTTTCAGGTTTTCGTAGCGAAACACATTGTGAATCAGTACAGGCCACAAGTGCGCATGTCAGAGGTGGTCATACTGTCACCATACAGAGAACAGCGAAGTAAAATAAGCGAGCGACTGAAGGGAGCCTATGAAGAAATATCAGTCACCACTGTAACAAAGAGTCAAGGTAAGGTATATTGAACGATCATATTTCTACGAAGTTACAACAACAGACCAATTGTTCTTCCAGTTGAGTGGAAGCGAAAGCACCACGACCCTCAAAACAAGAGCTTAAAGTTGACGGAAATATTAACAACTCCTTTCTGTCGTGTTCAGCCGCAACTGTCGCTGTTCGATGTGGATCCCTTTAGTTTACATCGCTGTTACAATATGAGTCAATGCAATGTGAACATGAGCAATATTTCCCACCCAGTGATATACTCTCGTACCGTAAGACCACGAGTAATTGTGTCCTATTCGTTTTTCAGGAAGCGAATGGGATTACGTCATAATCTCTCTAGTTCGATCAATGAAGAAAGACGAAATCGATCTAGAACCGACTCAAAGCTGGCTCCAGGAACACCTGGGATTTTTGACGGATGAACATCAAATGAACGTGGCACTTACGCGTGCACGCAAAGGGCTTTGTATTATTGGTAAGCGGAAAAGATCCAACAATGTTGCATTCTGCTCTCTCTAACAACCAAGGTTTCTGGGGATGAAAAACGGTCAAATTCGAATTCCAAACTTTCGTCTCACATACTTTTTTTAAATATTTGACTAATCGCACACGAGCCGCTAGGACGCCAACGGCCGGAGCTTATAGCATGAAGCTACTGAGGATATTTCTACTCCCCCCTGTACGGGATGATAGTCCATCGCAGGGTTACCCTCAGCAGCAGCCGGTGCCCATTTGTACACCTGGGTCGAGAGAGGCAGTGTGGAGTTTCTTGCCGAAGGGAAACACGTTGACGGAACTAGGCCTCGACCCCAGCGATCCCTGAGGTGCATGGGTGGGGGTATTCATTTGGCTGACAAAGGCACATCGTTTCAAAATATTAACTGCGCACATACACAGATCTGCTCATAGTTTAGAAACCTGGGGATCTGTTAAAATTTTAAGTGTACATCAGTTTATACTGAAAGAGAATCTCAGCTGAAAAATCAAACTTAAAGCCAAATGTGGTACCAATTATGCAAAGAGCACTGTTTGACACAGGTGGTTTCTTTTCGACTTAGGAAACAAGCATCTTCTCGGAATGGATAAAATGTGGGCAGACTTGTTACAGCATTATGAAGAAAATCATTGCCTTGTGGAGGAAAATTGGCCTTGGTCGTAAACTTGATGATTTTTATGGATCTCCTGCTTTTTAAAAAAAATTATTTTGTACTTTGATCCCATGTTTACAGAACCAAGGTCTGGTATTATGGAGAATTTTCATCTTTTTAAATCCGCGTTTTGGAATTTTTGAGCAAAGGCTTTTTCTTTTCTTTATGTATGTAAATTGGTAAATTCCAAGGAGTAAATGGTAAATGGTCCTTCGAATACAATAATGTCGTCAACATAGGCTTGATTGACTGTCGTAGAAAGTTTTGCAATACAGCCCTTTTAAATTTCTATTTGATTTTTTTTCCTTAGCGTGAGCAAAAGAAAAGCAAAAAAACAAAACCAGTGAGAAACTCAAATAAGATTATTTTAGTTTTCTCCTTTTTAGACCATTCTCCATTCCAATTTTACGGGTGTTGGTTGCCCTTTAAGGGTTATGTTTAGTTCAAGTTTAATGATTTCGTTGTAAAATGTCGGAGTTGTAGATTTAAATTGGGATGATAATGCTAATAAATTTTCTTACTTTTTTTTTTTTATATTAATGCCTATCGTTATTTTACTTCGAGGAGTGGTAGCGCTTGGTTTGAGGAAACCCGGATCAGATATCTATGAACGATATTTTTCCTTCTAAAATACCGAATTATACCTTGTTTTGTATAGTCTCCCCCGCAGCCGTTCTTAGTGTCGTCACGCAACGCTAAAAAAAGAGTAGACAGGTCTAATTCACATTTAAACTTAAAGGTTAAGAAAACATTGTCGCCGGGTTCCGGTCATATCGCCACCGCTAAAAATGTCGCTTCACGGAATAAGCAAAACAAGTGCTTTTGCCGGGCCGAACCGTCGGGCACGAGCTATGTAAAGGCAATTACTTGAGCAAGCAACCACTGGAGGCCGGTAGGAATGAGGCGGGGAGGGCCGCGATGGAATGGGTCGAGGCAGCCACCATTTGACGCGAAGTAGGAAGTTAAGCTGCGAAGTAGACGCGGCCGCCGTTCTGTTTTCTTTGGTTGTTTTTTTTTTTTGTCAGTGGCTCAGTTTGTCTTTAAGAGAAACACGAGACCTTTTAGCTGTGGCATGCTTCGAAGGATGAGTCTCTTTTGCTGCATTATTTGAACTCCTCCAAAAATCTCGATTTTCCGATCCTTACGACGAATACGTAAGATTTGACTTTGATGAGATGGACGATTAAGAGTGTTAACCTGAATTTCGAGTAAAGAAACGCGACATTCCTGCTCATCCTGCTGCCTTGAAAATACCAGATGAGTTTGTTTGTTCGCACTGATCGGTTGCCGATGGCCAAGAAGAGCTTTGCATGCTGTTCCGACGACTTGCCCATCCTTATAGGTAGTCTGATATGATAGCGCGCTTTTGACGACCGGTTCATGTCCTTAGTATGATAACAAATACAGTACTAGAGTACATTTATAACACTCATAGTCACAGGATACTACAGTGCAACCAAACCATTCTGCAGCCAGCGTGCCTGCGTAGCAGGGCGTTTGGTGAATTTTAGAAGCTTCTTTCCCCCGGGGTTGACTTTCTTGTAAATGGCCACGCGAAAAGCAAGCGAAGGGAGAGGGGGCGAGGAGGAGGAGCGAGGAACTGCCTACAATGAATCCCACAACATTTTCGAAACTTCCTATTTCCAATCATGTGTGACGAGCACGGGTTTGGTGTCAACTCCCAACCAATCATAGCGCGCCTTGTGTAAACATTGGCGGTAATACATTAATGCGCTTGGGAAAAAAATTTGCAAGATCGAACTGTTATTTCAACTTACCGTTAACGTTTCCCTGTCCGTGTTTCTACTGTGTGCCGAGTGCGCATGTGGCGAAACCTACATTGGGGAAACAAAAAAAGACTTCGCAGTGCGAAAGGCAGAACACGAGAACAAGTCTCATAACTCCGAGCCAGCCAGTCACCTCGCAAAACATCCAACTCGAGCATACACATGGAACATTGCGTGCACCGAGAAAACCACCATTGGGAGGGCCTGTTGATTGCTTGCGAGAAACCAACCCTAAACAAACAAGTACATTCTTTTATTGAGAAACTGTTCCCCTTGGGAATAACTTAATCGAACAAATACAAGTTGTAATTAAATTTCCACCATGTACCACTGATGATGACCGTACGGTCGAAACCGTTTTGGTTCCTTAAAATTTTTTTAGTAACTTATAGCCTTTTTTATAATCAAATATGTATTTATTTCCGACAATTTCTTTTGGAAGTTTTCAGAATGTCATTTCAGCACGTTGAGAAATGCCTTGTCCGATGCGAAAACTAGCGGGAGCTTCCCAATGGATCGAGGTTGCCGCGGCTTATTTCCCTTTCGTAAACGGTCGTTGCCATTTGAAACGGTCGATGCCATTTTTTAGCTCTGAATTACAGTCAGTAGGTCTAAGAACTCAAAAGGTTGCGGTTATTGGGAGTTGTGTCTCGCTGGTCATATGAATTAGGGTTCGGGTTAGGGTTCTGTTTATGGTAAGGGCTAAGAACCCGAGTTCAGTTTTTCTTTTATAAATGTTTTTTTTTCCTTTTTTGTCTTAATTTTTCTTATATTTTTTCTCAGTTTGTTTCTTTTAATTTTCTTTGAAGTGAAGTGTGTACTCGACCGTTATAAAGGGCATCGACCGTTTCAAATGTCAACGACCGTTCTGAGAAATGGCAACGACCGTTTACGAAAGGGAAATTTGCCGGTTAGAAAAAGCTGAAATATAACTCTTTTGCAAAATCCCTTCAGAAGGACCGCCAAAAGATCACCTCCATTTATTAGTGCATTTAGGTCTTTCTGCTCTTATTTTGAAACACCAGAAAAAATTCAAGCTACCGCAAGAAAGTTTCCATTTTTTTTTAACGGATTGCTCTGTTTTGTCTTTACACTTTTATGAAATGCCTCTTTTTTTTCTCCGTTTAGCGTCGTCCAAGCCACACAAAATTTTGCCATTTTCTGAAAAAAAAAAAAAAAAAAAACCGGTAACGACGTAGTTAAACCAATGATGAGAGCTTTTTTTTTTTTCTTCAATCAGAACTACCGACCCAATTAATATCACGAAACGCATTCGACGCCAAACGAAAAAAAATGGAGGATGGTCGAAGGGAGCAGTAAATTTTGTTTGACAGGCGGATTTTTTCTGGCACTTTATCAGCCAACCAGGAACGATATTTCCTCCGTGGGTGTGCGAAGGTTTCGCAAATGTTGAGGGGTTGATTGCGGCCCCTTCCCCCTCGCGTTCACGTTTGACCTCGGTCCAGGTTTTCGCACGGCCATGTTCAAAGTCAACCCCGATGGAAAGAAGCGTCTAAAATTCGCCAAACCGCCTGCAGCCAGCGCAGCTTCAGACTAAAATATGCTGATGCTGTCTCATAAAGGAAGCACCGTTAAACAATAGACCACTTTCGAAAATACCATCATCCTCTTTGTTTGTCCCCCAAATTTTGCATAAGCATTGTTTTCAGTTTCTCTAGGGACTTACAAAAACAATGCTTATGCAAAATTTGGGGGAACAAACAAAGAGTATTATAGATTCGTCGAGGGAACAAATAGACCGATCTGTAGACCCAGGTAGTACCAACGCGCTGTTTACAATGGCCATAAGCGTGTTCACGCTATAAAGTTCCAGTCAACTGCCCTTTCCAATGAACTTATTGTAAACATGTACGCGCCATTTGGCAAGTCAATCACGAAATGAATTTTAGTAGGAAAGGAGTATATCAACTACCTCAGCCTCCTTATCCCTGGCCATACCTGACAAGTACACCGAAATATCGCAACAGAACATTTATCATCGATCGCAACATTGTTTCATGCCTTGTATCGATAGAACTACTGATTTTTATTACTCAAAATATTTTTCATCAAATCAACACATGCCGTGGCCCGTAACCCTCGATCAAGAAATCTAGTTTTGTCTTTCCTGAACTCAGAGGTATGAATTAAAAAACTGTTACAATCAAATGTCTTTGTTTTTAGAGGGTAGACGACATGAATCAGGGCTGCTCTCTAAGTTCAGACTACCACCTCTCTTAGATCGTCATGCTGTCTCCATTAGGCCTGCCTATGTATATTTATGGAGACCCCGCCTATCCAATCAGAGCCCACCTGTTTTACCCGTACAGAAATGTAGCGCTGACTCCTCAGATGAAGGCCTTCAATCCTAACGTCATGGCGGACAGGTTGGTGTACTGAACAATAGCGAAAACGTCTTTTGGGAATTTGGCTCCATTATTAAGCAAAACGAGAGCGTCATTTTGCTTCTGTTTTATAAAACAACGTGGTCGTCTAATCACGTGAGTGCAAGCCAAGAATACTTCGATGAGTCAAGTTCGAGACGCCGAAGAGTGGATTTCCAATAATGTTGCAACATCTTTCAAAGGAAATTTGAAGGTAGGGTTAAGTTGTGTAGGCAAAATGTATCTGGTTTGTGCTATTCTTCGAAATGAATTAACTTGCATTCACGGCTGACGGTTATCTTTTTTCCGTCATGGAATAATAATAATAATAATAATAATAATAATAACTTTATTAAGAGATTCACATAAAATTACACAAGTATTTTTATCAGCTAAAAAAAACTATTGACTTGTTTCAATAAAGAGGTAGAAAATATTTTCCTCCAATGTTACTTATAGTACAACCGTAAAAACATTACTGTTTATTACATGAAAATTTCAATCCCTCAGAATCAACATTGATTTCGCAAAAAAGAAAAATTGAATACGATAATTAGATGTAAGATATTAACTTCAAGTATGGAAACCTACCGCGAAAAACGATAAAAAGTAAGAAACAAAATATCGTCCTCAATGTTTTCAACGAATATTTGCGTGTCCTCTCTCGATGTCAAAGTCAATGTCCAGCAATTCTAGATGGATCCTCCTCTTAGCTCGCGAACCTCTCAAGCATAGTAATGCTGATCTCAGCAACGCAAAGGACACCCTAGCCCTGATCCAGGACATGGTAGTCGCGTAGCTTTCCCCCTTCTTTGTTGCAAGTAATTTAGCAAGCCTACTGTGGTAACGCTTACATTCTGCCGCCATTCCACCTGTCGTACTAAAAACTAATGGCGTGAATGTAGCTTGCTCCACTTCTAGAACTCGGCTAGCGTACTGGGGCATAATAATAATAATAATAATAATATTTAATAATAATAATATTTAATACTTCTATAGCCTCTTTTACATGCACCTACGATCAAAAGCGCTTTACAAAATACAAAATCACCTATAGTATAATAAATTACATGATTAAATAAAAAATATCTAAAAACTAGCCAACTAAACTATTTAGAGATTGTAAATAATACAATAGACACGTCCCTTGAGTTAGTTACTGGTGGGGTCTCAGTGGACATATTGAATAGTTTAAGTCACTGGTTATCACAATGCGACTCAAGATTTTATGTTTGTCACACGTTAAACCTTGCCCAGGCTTTGACTTTTCTTCCAGACTCTGTTATTGCGCCCTTAGAGATGAAAAAGTCTTCTGCTTCGTCAACTCCAACGCTTTCATCTGAGTCACTTTCGTATTCCTCAACCTGGTTATTAGTAGCACTAAAGGGAGTAGACGCGAGAATTAAAAGAGGAATGTTGCTGTCCGATACATGTTATAGGCACCCCCCTGATCTCCGCTTGGGTCTCCGTGGTCTCAAGGAAGACAGGTAACGCTGTGTTAACCTGGTCAACTACAAAGAACACTTTTGCAGTCGACACTGGTCATTTTGCAAACACGGCTGGTGGTAAAACGCCTGCCTTATCCTTTGTTGTCTCACTTCTTACGGTCCACTGCCTCACTGGGATGTAGCTGTCTAGCCAATCTCGCAGTGGAGCAATAAAGTTTAAATCAGCGAGCCACATACCCGTTTGTGGTACAGAGTATTATGGCGATGGATGGGTATAGTATTTTGCGGCCCATGTACTGACTCCTTTGCTATCGTATTAAAGTCTTGGGCGTATTGTAGTGCGCTGAAAGTCTCGTGCTTAAAATGGGACTGACACGGCACGTAGATTATCTACTTGTGTTGTTACAAGAGTGAATTAGATAAGAGTGTTGATCTATCACTTTGCGGTCTTGCCCCAGCACAGTCACAAATGGATATATTTTTAGATACAAGTTGCGCGCGAAACAAATAAAGGGCCGCCATTTGTAACCAATCAAAAGAAGCCATGTCACGCGTGACTGCTTCTGCCATGTTTTTTGGGTGACTCATTTGTGACTGTGCTGGGGAGCCCATCCATGCAATAACAACACTCTAATCTAATTCACTCTTGGTTGTCAGCATTGTTTTCATAATGATGTGTTCTTTGTAATCTGCATTAATGCGTGCTAGATTTTTAACAAGGCTGTCTATCCCATTCAACAGAAGTCCGATTGATGTTTGGGTCTTTTGTGAGACAGTCATCCGTAAGCTGGTTGCCTTTTTTTTACTTTACTCACAGTGGATTGTAGGTACTCGTGCACTTTCTTAACATTCGAAAACACCTTTTCTGGAGGCATAAAACTGCTAAAAACATACAACGAGCAAAGCTAATAGATTCAAGGCAGTCTGGACAATTTTCTGGTCAGCCCTTGCCTTGGAGCGAGAGAGTCTGGGAGAGAGAAAAGCAAGAAGAGAGACCCTGGGAACGGAGAGCAAGGTTGTTCAAACGGTATCGAGTGCTCTGAAATCTCTTAAAAGACTCTAAATATTTCAAAATACAACCTATCCCACTTTTCATAATTAAAAAAAAATACGCTAAATGCTTTTAATTTTTATCACGGCCGACGGTTATGTTTTGGTCATTAGGGAATTTAAGATTTAAGACTACGGTTAACGGCTACGGTTGGACGAGTACGCGGGATCTGGGTTAATCTTTTTTGCGCCTGCGTAAAAGTTATGGGATGGTGTTTTCGTTACCGTCGTGTTTCACTACGGTAAGTTTTTACAGCTTTTCTCGTCGTAGTCAAAGATCTACAACGTGTGACTTCAAAGGTGAGAATTTCGTATGTTACTCAAATAAATAACACATTTCTTTTTCTTTTCGATTTATATTTTCTGAGTTTTCCAGTACGCTTCGTTTGTTTCTTAAAGAAGTGCATAGTTAATAAGAGGGGAATGGTTTGGAAGCTCGGCAAACATCAAAGGAGCAAACAAAGATGCCAAGATTTAGGTTGGAAAGTCCACGACCGTGCACAATCTTTTGTTTTGCGCTCATACACTATGCATGAATTACGTAACCAACACGTTTCTATTGGTTAGTTCCTCAATACGGAGTAAACAACTATTGTGTTTTGTGCACGGTCAAGGCCAAAAAAGAGAACAAAAACCTACAACAAAGAAATTTGTCGGGTTTCATAACCATTTCCCTCTAATAACTATGAGAAGTGACACTGATTTCTTTTTTTTTTTGGTTTTATTTTCAGAGTTTACGAAGCGGTGCGGGAGCGAAAGCATGGATATCCACGGTGG
>BLFP01001329.1:559720-564720 GCA_014634505.1 Montipora efflorescens
TGTAACAAGTTTGTTTGTCATGAGATTTTCTTAATTTTGAATGTCATCAATCAACGGGGGCGAGTGTGTGGAAAACTGGATCCGACTACATCAAGTGGTCGCCCATTTTTGACCCCCAACGAACTGAACATTGAACTCTTACGTTGTTCTTCGATTTGATCTTGAAAATAGTCTTGAAAGAAATGTGATTTCTTATTTCTACATACGAAGTTGTCTTTTTGCGTACGGTTCTTGTACACGCCCTATATTTTGTGCATAAGCGCTTATATATCAAAAACTAACTCAGTGGCCACCATTTGTTTATTGCTGAAAAGTGATTAGCAGGCTGAGACGAAACTCTCGGCAAAGTTTAAAAAAATATCTGCAGCAAATTCAGAGCAACCTTAAAATTTTTCAATTGTGAAGGTGGCTATGAATCTGCTGCAGATTCAGAAAGTTTTATCCTAGCGTGCTAATCACTCTCCACCAATACAAAAATGGGCGTCACCGAGTTCGTTTTGGAACTATATGTGTTTTTAGATGAATCTTTTGTTGCCACGGTAACCTATTACGTCATATTAATGGTGCATCTTGTGAAGCATCTATCGGTGTTTCATATGGCACTATAACATTACCATTAAGTGAAAAAGATGGGTAGATTCAATCCTTCTAAATAGGAAAGTTTGATGAAGTGTTAATACTGGTTTGAGCCTCCTTAATGAAACGATTCATTGTAAAACGTTTCTTGAGCGTTCAGAAAAAATAAAAGAAAATTACAATCAGCAACAAAAGTACAAGAAAGATCTTGTGTATTGCTAAACATGATTTTGGGAGACATTTTTACAGCGGTTACCAGTCACACGCGCCCCTCAACGACATTTTTTCGCGATCGAAACTAAAATTTAGGTTGACGTCAATCAAATGTTTTCCATGTCCAATTCGACTGCCGCCAAGTGAACAGGACAATTGCCATGGAAACGTTTGATTGACGTCCACCTAAATTTTAAAAAAGTCGTTAAGGGGTGCGTGTGACTGATAACCGCTGTGATTGTATTTTTAGTTGAACAAGGAAATGGCAAATGTAACGCAAAATATCGTATTATTTTGTCGTCATTGCATAATTAAGTAAAATTTATCCATGCTTATTTCTTGTGAGTTATTTTGTCCAGAGAATGAATTATCTCCGAATCTGTCGCTAACATATTTGCAAATTCATTCTGAGAAAACTTTGCCTACAGCAACCGGAAGCCCCGGCCTTCACCCAGTTATTTTCTGGTTGATTTAAGCTGCCGTTATGCAAAGATGACATGAGGATTTGAAAAGGCTTTTGTTTGATTTGTTTTCCCTCTCACCTTTAACACAGAGGCGGGTTCCGCTTGCGAATCTGAAACCTCTATTCTTCACACAGATATAACTTTTAAAAGAAAAGTGGAGTGAAGATTGCGCGAGTAAATTACAAGAGAAGAAAGACGCTATCAGCGGCAGGGGTTTTGTAAATTTGTAGATCGCCGAACACCAAACGTCGAACTTTTAAAATTAGTATTTGACGGTAATAACTGTACATGTACGCAACATTAACTAAGAGCTAACCATTTTAGAAATTGGCGCTTAGACCTAATTACTTGAGACATGCACTACCATAATAGGCCATTTCCGAGTTCATGTCTGCCTCCTCTTCAAAGCGCGTCTAAGTGAAGGTAATTAGGTCTACTTTACATATGAATGAAAATTATTTTTCATAACAAAAACTTCGCACTTAGATTCGCTTTGAAGAGAAGGCAGACATGAAATCGGAAATGGCCTATTGAAGGCAAACTATTCGGTGTTCTACAAAATATACCCCTGCCCAATGCCGAATGGTTAGCTTTCAATTATGGTAGTGCATGTCTGCAGTAATTAAGCCCAAGTGCCGATTCGTAAAATGGCTGGCTTTTAGTTGATGTTGCGTATACGTATAGTTATCAACGTCAAATACCGATTTTATAACGTTCGGCGTTTGGCGTCCGGCAAAATACCCCTGCCGCGCTATCAGTGAAATCAAGAGACACAAATTTCAAGTCTACACCAACATGGTGATGGACAAACCCCTGACCCCCAGTCCATGGACTACCCAAATGGACTACCTAAAGATAGACTACCGGATGAGTACTATTGAAAGAACTGATTTGGTTATATACTTGCATTGTACGTACTTTGTGTACTTTTGTCCGCACGGCCATATGTGACTACATCCAGGTTTTGCACCGGTTTCACTTCAGTTACATGAAGTATTCGGCCATCACAACAGTTATCGAAAGCTAACCTTTTTAAAATGGGTGCTTAGACTTAAATACTGATCATAAACAACAACAACAACAACAACAGCAACAAACTTCATTTGATGTTGCATGTTAACTTATTACTATGTACAATAAAACTTAACATTTCTTTAACTACCAGTATACATAGTTTTCTAGGTCCTTATTGTTGTTCATGTAGGTTCCTTTGATGATAGAAACTTTGAACAACGCAACAAAACAACGTGGATGCTTCGAGAAGCCTTTTAAATTTATCAATGTTACCACGTTCTCGTGCTGATTTGTTTAAACAATTCCAGACGACAGGGCCCATGAATAGAAAACTAACTCATACTAAGTCCAATTTCTTTCTAGGCACTTCGATCAATTCTCCTTTATGTAGCGATTACACAGTTTTTATGAACGGAGATAACCTATCATTTAACATGTGTGTTGCCTTAAACATATCAATGGCTAATTTGCGTTTAGAGAGGCATCCAAGATTTTGCTAATGAACATGATGTAATATATAAGAGTCCATATTCATGATGTGCTTTGATAGTCTCTGAATTATTTTGGCCGCTTTTTAGTGAAATCCTTCGATTTCGGAAAACAGAGCACATGAACAGCTGCCCCATACTGATATGGAGAAATGTTACGGGTGGTATAATGATATTTAAATATGATTCCTTCAGTAGCTTTGGTGATAGGTGTCATATCCTCTTCGGCATGCCGATTTGATTACTGTATGATTTACACACTTTATTCACTTGATATTTCCAAAGCAGTCTACTGTCTATGACTACACTTAAACATTTCGTAGAAATGATGAATTTAATCACGGTGTTTCCACACTGAAGAAGAGGATCATTGCCTCTGATTTGCCTGTATGTAGAGCCAACTTGTTCAACTGAAATCAGTGACAGATCTCCGCAAACATTAAGTTCAGTTTTTTAACCACATCATTAGCACTGTCTCCAATAATAAATGCTGTAGTATCATCAGCATATAAATGCACTTCACCTTGCAAGATTGATTTCGAAAAGTCATTAACATAAATTGAAAAGAGTCTAGGTCCAACGAGGGAGCCTTGAGGAAGTCCATACTTCACTCCAAGTAACTCTGACTTAATGCTGTGGACTTCAACAAATTGATGACGACTTGTTAAGTAGCTCAGTAACAATAACAATAACACACAAACAGCGGTTACCGCGCACCGGTGGCTCAGTTGGTTGAGCATCGGGCTGTCATGCGGGAGGTCGTGAGTTCGACTCCGGCCGGACCAACACTCAGGGTCTTAAAATAACTGAGGAGAATGTGCTGCCTTTGTAATTACATCTGGAAATGGTTAGACTTTCAAGTCTTCTTGGATAAGGACTGTAAACCGGGGATCCCGTCTCATAAACCTTGTTGGAAATTAAATAGTATCGGACCTTAAAGAACCCACTCACTGTTCGATAAGAGTAGGGGACGTAGTCCCCGGTGTTGTGGTCTAACCTTTCTGGATGGGGGCATCTTTCACTTCCCTAAAATTAATTGTAAACTGCGTAACAAGCAGTCTGGTTAAAGTCCCCCACAAAGTATTATAAAATTAGTCCTGAAAAGCCCCGTATGGGGAGAGACTAATAGCAAATCATTGTATGAATCATTGTGTTGTTGTATTGTACAAACATATGCTTGAACTACATAACTTTTTATAAACTTAACGTTTCGTATGCTACAACACACATCATCAGAAGTGATTATTAGTCATTTTTTAAAAAAAATTATCTGTAACTGAATAATAACTTCTGATGATGTATGTTGTAACATACGAAACGTTAAGTTTATAAAAAGTTATGCAGTTCAAGCAAATGTTTGTAACCGCTGTTTGAGTTTTATTCGTATTGTAGCTTAATAACCACATCAAAAGGTATCCATTTATATATGCCACAGGCTTGCATCTTAGAACCCAGAATACTGTGGTCAACGGAGTCAACGGAGTCGAAAGCCTTGCGAAAATCGATGAAAATAACTCTAATCACTTTTGCCTCCTATAAATGAAAATTTCCACATTTCTGTGAGATAAAATAATGATGATACAGAAGATAGCCCCTTTTGGTATCCCCACTGGTTTCTTTGTACGACTAATTGCAGGTGTGAATCTAAAGATCCAAATATAGTCTCTCTATGATAAAGATAAAAATAGTTAATTTTCTACTGTTTTTCTTTCCGTTTCGGGAGAAGTTGACCTTTCCGAGTTTAAATGTAAAGTTTTCTTCTGCCTTCAGTTGGGTCACGCAGATGCCTTTTGCGCATTGTTTTTAGTTAATCTATACTTGTGATATCTTGCAATGTGTTAACCTACACCCCACCTGGAAATCAGCTTTTGTTGTGAGCGGCCAACGTAGTCAAATAAACTTGTTACTGTTACTTACTGTTACTGCCTTAGAAATTCTGGCCGTTAAGAATAAAATTATTATGGTCGACTGGTGAATTTCCTTTCTTGTTCATTTGACCGGTAGAATGGCTTGTGTGACGGTCTCCATTGACGGCTCCGTCGTACGGCGAAAAAAGTGATTATGATTTGAAAATTTAAGTATGTCTGTTAATTTGACAATAACGTGCTCAAAACAGTTTTCATTCTCTTTTCATTACGAAAATTAAGACAGGAAATAGACGACAAGTGGGCTGAAAACAGACTAACTGTACAATGGACATCAATTATTAAAAGTCAAGAAAACCCTACATTCATTTCGTAATTCA
>BLFP01001329.1:569720-572212 GCA_014634505.1 Montipora efflorescens
AGATGCAGTAACATGACGTGATAGTTAAGCCGCTGAGAGAGCGGGCGCCAAGTAAGGAACTAAAACTTGAAGCCCTGTTGTTGGATACCTTACCCTTCTCTTGTGCTCAAGCGGATTTAACAGTTCCGGGCCGACAAATTACGAAGAGTGTCTACACTCTGGGCAAGTGACACATTTGCAAATCGCAGTGCCCACAAGTTGACAACAAGTCTTTCCTACGCTTCGCGTGTCCACGAGTTAAAAATGGTTTACTATTGCTTCTATCCAGTCCTTTAGATTCTCACAGTCCTTCACTATTGCTGGCTGAATAATCAGTAATCAACAGTAACCAGGTAAGATAGAGTGTACTTGTAAATACTATGAAATGTACAGAGTGGTAAACATGTAGTATTTAGAGTATACTGTAGTTTTCTATGTTATAAACAGCATAATATTTGTTGCTTCGTAGTTGTTAATAATACATAACGTTAACACAAATGTTATTTTTGAATTATCTTCAACAGAAAACCAAATTTCTTAATTTGTGTTGTCTGTTTTAAAATGTCTTCATTGTGATGCATCTCAGGATACTTTGTCGGCCTCTGCGACTGCTTTAATTACTGTTTTTTAGAGTTACTGGCAAGTACTACAACATAGTAAGTTCCACTTCTGAATCAACGGATGAACTCAATTATTTGAGTGCATGGACCCAAAACTTGGGTATTACATTCAGTACATGGAAAGTTTGTTGTTTTGAATGAGGCCTTATAACCTTAGTGAGCTTAATTCGATGCTTCCATGTGACAAATAAAACAAATGCCTCTATGACCTACTGCAATATGACATTTATATACATACAAACATACACATGCATTCATTTATATCAGAAATGTGCCCTTGATCTTTCTTTGCGAGTTTAAAAATCTTCCATTTGTGACAAAATAATTGTGCTTGTCAGTGGATACCATTGGCAATGTTGTTGTAGTCCACCATTTTGTATAATGGGTCTGTGAACTAAAGAAGCACCCTCATTAGTACTGACCTTTAGACTGTTGCTTAATGTGCAGTTCACATTGACAATAATAATGTATTTTATTATTTATGGCACTTTCCATTTCTTACCTCGGGGTAAGTCGAACAAAATGGTACACAAATGCAGTGTATGTATGGTCTTTTTGAGAATGCATGGATGATATGAACTCTGACACCATCATTCTACTTGGAAACTTCAACTGTGATTTTCTTGGAATTGAAAACATACATGTAGAAAACACAATTCAATGAAAAAGTAAAGGAGTACTGAATTTGTTCCGGTTTTTCGGTAAGCAAAACATCATCAAATGCCCAGTGTGCAGGATCAAATACAAATCCTTAAATTATAATAGTAAAATAATGACTTATACAGTACATACATTCAAAAAATTGTACATAAATTACGATTGACTTAAACCGGACGCTATGCTATTGTCCATTTTCTGTAAAACTCTCTCATTTTATTGTCTCGAGGGCATATATATTTTTCTATTTCATCTTTGTTTTTTACTTTTGTTTGAAAGCCATGTATGCTAGGGTGAACTTTGTTTCTTCTGCAATCCCAAAGTTATAATTTTCCTATGATTAACAAGTAATTGAGCAAGATGCATTTTGAAGTGATAATACCAAACAACACATCCCTGAGATTTAGGTGAACCTGCCGTTTTGTTATTGAATAAAAGTAGGATTCAAACTGCCTCCAAAATTGTTTTGAGTAAAAACAGGGAAACATCAGATGGTAGATGGTTTCGACTTCTTGTTTACAGAAGGTACATTTATCATCTTTGTTATGATATCATTCAATCAGGCAATACTAAACTCAACGACTAGTAACAGCTATTGATTCTAACATGTTTGTGTCCCTTTTTAAAAGTGCCAACACAACGCACATGGTTTTCCGTTTTCGGGGTGTCCATGTAAGTCACTCAGGGGCTCCTAAGGGGATCCCCAAAGGTTTCAATATTACAACATCTCCCCCCCCCCCTTTAAGATGATTCAATGAGTTTCTGTGGCCTCCTAACTTGACGCCCAGATCTGGTTGTAATAGGAGTGTGTGCAATTGTTTCTGTCTGTCTCTCCGATGTCACTGGACTTGGTGCTGCCTTCTCAAGTACAGGTGCCTGTCTTGTACTCGCTGGAGAGTCATGAGATTGTGTACTCATGGGAAGAGCCCCTGTCCCCACTCGTCAGCAAATTTCTTGAACTCATGGTTTCTTTGATTTGCGCAGTAATGGAAGGCCAGAAAACGTAATCCCTCGCAAAGGAAAGGCTCTTGCTCTCTCCCATGTGCGCGCCATGAATTTCATCTAACACTTCAGCTCTCAATGGTCTTGGCACTACAATTCTGTCTGATTTAAACAACATGCCATCCTCAACACTCAGCTCTTCTCTGAAATTCCAATATTCCCGGGCAAGTTCATCAACTTGTTCTTTCTCAGAGGGCCATCCTTTCAAAACGTATTCCATAACCACTCTGGATG
>BLFP01001329.1:584999-598303 GCA_014634505.1 Montipora efflorescens
TCAATCCTTTTGAGATTTTAGTTTAGTTAGTTATTAGAATAGCTGAAGACTTATCTTTTCACAAATTTTCAGTGTGATGGAGTTTTTCGTCTTGTGATAAAGCGAAGTGGAATCTCAAAGCTTGTGCGTAACGCGATATTAAAATTGCGGCCGAGAATGCTGTCATGTAGGTTAAAAAAAGTGACTTATCCTCTGATATTTTGCAATCGAAACAGTCCTTGTATGAGAATAAGTACTCATATAGATGTTTATGAGCCCTCAGAACATGACTACAGGCTTTTTTTTTTAAGCAAAACTTGATGACCTATGTTTTTGTTCCCCTCAGAGGGAAAAAAACATGGCGTCTCCATACAAAGCCTTATAAATTTGGGTAAAACATTTCTTGGAATATCTCCCGCACGAAACATCGCACAGTCCTGAACCTTTGCGAGACTGTTTGAATGTTCACCTCAAGTTCTTTTATCTCTTTGATTCCTTACTTTATCGTTGAATGGTTTTGATGATAGTGTGACTGTGAAAACCGGCAATTTATTCGCTTTGCTACTGGGAATACCGTGATTATTTTGACGAGGGACAGAGGTGTCAATCAAAAAATCCGAGGCGCGCCAATCAGAGACCCTGTTCGTGGGCGAACGGGAGTTTGCAAAGTCGATGGGTTTGTCCGCAAGTGTTTCTTTCTTCTCTCCTCCCCTTCCCCTCCAATTTTTTGTTGCGCTTGCCCTATTCTCGCGCGGCCAGAAAAATGAATCTGGAAACACTTGCTACGCAGGCTACATGATAAAAGGCTTTTGTTCCCTTACCTTATCTTACATTACATTTTCTCTTGAGCGCTCGGAATTTTTCCTGCGCACACAACACTCTCGCGCTTCGGCTAAATTAAGGCTGCCACCTCGTCAGCCTCGCGGCTGACTCGCGGGCAACAAGTCTCCAACCGATTATGATTTTAAACGGAGTAACACTATCACTGCCAACAGCACCGAGCACACTTCAGATACGCTGGGTTTAACAATCTCCGAATCAATAGCAGGCGATGGAAGACTGTCCAGCGGTGCATAGTCCTGCATAGGCTGTAAAAGAGCTGCATTGATTAAATAAGCAATGTCCTCCCCCGATTTCCCTTCAATTCCATCAATATGAAGACACGATCGAACATCCTCGCTACCCGCTGCCGCCTTGGTTTGGTGTTCTTGAGATTTGCAACCTTAGATGCATAGTACCTACTGCGGCACAACTTGCGCTCTCGATTAACTTGATTGCGAAAACAATGGAAGCGCACGTGATCCTCCTTTCACAAAAGCATGTTGTTGTGACTCGATCAGAGTTTTAAACTCAGCTGTGACCCACGACGCATCGTTGTGATGTAGTTTATACGTCTTGAGTGGCATGATGGTGTCCAGCCCGATCTTCACTGATTCATTAAACATCTGCAACTTGATGTTGCAATCAGAGACAGAGTCTAGAGTAGACCAGTCCACAGATCCTAAATATCTGCCAAGTTCACATTTGCTGCTGGGCCGGGTATCTCGACGGGTAGACAGGCGGCAACTGTTGGTAGAGCGAGCAGATCGTGGTTTGGGCGGCAAAGGTACAACTGAGTGGCCTAAAAGACCAAAAGGCGAGAAGGTCTTCACAAGATCTTTATCGTAGATCTGAGTCATATTTGTGATTATCAAATCAAGAGTCCGCTCACCTCGAGTTGGAACACGCACAAGTTGTTTCAGCTTGAATTGTCAAGTGATTAAAGCCACCAGTTATAAGTATACCACACCCTGGGTAACGCCCCTCTATGGTAGTTAAAGAAGTAGCTAAATAGTCCAACATCGCCCCATCACTTGCATTAGCAGGATGATAAGTAAGGGTTATCGGCCTGAAGCGAGGGGTTATGTGATTTATTCCCCTCGTGCGTTGCCCGAGGGGAATAAATCTCATAACCACGAGCTGAAGGCCGATAAATGGCTTATTTTTACATTGGCGAGGATTCCTCAAGGGATGCAAAAATACACTGAAGAAAAATTCCTCTATTTTTTTATCTTCCTTTTGTTTTTCAACACTCCATGCTGGCACTATTGGGATTCACAAGTTTCTCGGCCTTTTAATTATGTTAAAGTCGCATTTCGAATTAGTTGTTCGTCTTGTTCGTAGTGAATGCTAGGACAGGGTAGCAATGTTCAGTGATTCAGAGTCAGAACTGTTTATCACTCAAAGTAGTTTTAGCGGCAGCAGGTCAATTGACCTTTCGGAAAACAACTTTGAATCTTTATTTGCGGATGCAGACAAGGAGATAGCAGTTGACAATTTCAATTTATGCAGCGAGGATCTTTTTTACCGACGTTTTTACAGATAAGGAAGATTTCGGCCGAGGGATCATTACTGTAAGCGACTAGCAAATTCAGGCGAGGAATGAAGCAAGAATACCACAAAACACTAAAAGGGCAACTTCATGGAGTACACGAGTTTGGGATGACTGGGTTACAGATGTTTTGCAAGGATCAGCAACTGATTTTTCGGGGGCCTCAGTGGAAAGCGATGAACCACCGACTAAGAAAATCTGCGAATGTGCGCCAAAAGAAAACACTGCTCAGTTCAATTTTAGTAATTGTAGCGTCGTATTTAATATTTCCAAATAAACATTTGTAAATTTGTTCTTCATGAGCAGCTAATTTAAATGCGAGGGGATTATGTGTTGATATGCAAGGGGGTAAGTGACTTATCCCCCTTGCATATCAACACATAATCCCCTCGCATTTAAATTAGCTGTTCAGTAGGCCCGCTCTTGCCTTCAAACAATCAAAGCTGCACCCAGCTTTTCAGACAGTTGATTTGGGGGTTATGTTATATATTTCCCCCTAAAAGAACAAAGGAATCCGAGCTCATGTAAAAATAAGACGAGTTAATGTTACGCTTTTGGTTTGTTGATATGCTGTTGTTTAGGCTGTGAACTTTTTCTCTTTTTCCTCTCAAAGTATAAAGATTTCTTCACTGAACATAAGTCCTCTCTGGGGTACCCAATTCACATTGTGCAGCGCGTAACATTACACTCTCCTTTCTCCTCTTAAACAGCTTCTCTCGCTCACCGACAACTTTTGGATGATAATGGCCGTTTGCACACTAGAGACGGCTGGACAGATTATCCGTCTGGTACATTTTCCGTCTTGTTATGAATTCGAGACAGATAGACTGTTTGAATTTCTCCCGTCTCGAATTCACATTGGACGGATAGAACACGGGTTTTTTCTCAGACGCAACTTTAGACGCCGCGTTTTCCTTCCCAGAACTCAGTGCACTCTTTCTAGTTCCAAGATTTTTAGAACAAAATAAGATGACTTTATCCGTGCTCATGTGAATTAAAGACGAATCATCCATCTTTGACGAATGTTCCGTCCTCAAATCCGTCTATAGACGGATAATCGGACGCATTAAAATAGACGGATTATCCGTCTAAAGTGAACACCGTTCCGTTTTCACACTAGGACAGATTATCCGTGCTGGACGGATAACCCGTATTAGACGGATTGTTCGTCTCTAGTGTGAAAACGGCCAATGAATCGTATTCGCTGATCACGACTCTCGCTGGAATTCTCTTGACACAGATCAAAACAATGGAGTATTGTGTGCAGATGTGAAATGGAATTTGATCAAGAACAATAGGCCATTTCTTGATACAGTTGACATTAGAAAAACAAGAAGAAATATCTTTTTTAATCACAGGCAATGAAAAATTAATATTTTCACTTAACTGACTAAAAACGAGTGATAACGACAGCAAGAAGTTTAATTTTTGCGATTTACCATAAACCTCATGCTTACGGTCTCTATTCTCCCTTTCCTTTTCACGTCTGCTTTTAATTTGGCTCAATCCTATCATTGTACCAACCAATGTGGTAATTCGTGTTCTTGATTTGTTTTAAACTACTCTGAACCATTGTAGGTATTATCGTTTCTCTCCTCCTCTGTTTATACTAGGAGACTCGGAGAAGGAAAACAAGGGCACGGCGTCAGTGGGAGTCTTTGCAGAGGTAAGGGGGTAATTCAAACCAATCATGAAACAACTCAACTTGACTCCACCTGCGCATTATCATTTTTACTTTAATTAACACAAACCCATTCTCGTACACTTCTGAGAGGACGTACTGAGCAAAGCCATTTAAAATAATCCCTACAACCACGAACACTCGTGAAATATTTATAGCGTGCAGTAATTGGGAATGATGCCACGTACAAGGAGTATATCTGACAAACAACCAATATTTCGTTTACATTCATTTCGTTTCACAAAATAGGGTAAGCCATCAAGAACTAAGTTTTCAATGAATTTGCAAGGGCGTTTTTTCTACAATCTCAAGCAGTCATTTAACGTAACCCATTTCTTTGAGGCACAAGTAATAGTCATTGCTTGTCCTTTTGTAGTTGTAGTTTACATTGACCGCTATCCTCCATGCTTTTAAAATAAAGAGTATTTTGCACTCCTCGAGCTGTAACTGGTAAATTTACATTGTTTCATTCAAGTGCGCAGACTTTTTCGATTTGTGTTTGTTGTTACTATATGTTGTTCATTCATAGGCATTTTGCACTGTGGATTGTGGTCTTGTTATGGCATGTGCTTCTCAAGAGTCTTGCGGAAAATATGCCGCGGACAGATCTGGAAAAGTTAAAGTCACTATTTTGGCTTCTGAATGGGGATCCAGCAAGGGTGGTCTTTCAACCATAAACAGAGAGTTAAGCATTCAGTTGGCCAAATCCTCAGATGTAGAAATCTCATTTTTCTTGCCACAATGCAGTGAGAAGGACAAGACAGAAGCCCTTAGGCACAACATTAGCATTGTTGAAGCAAGACAGCTGGTTGGTTATGAGGAGCTGGAAAGGCTTAGCTTTCCACCAGATGATCTACAAATTGAGGTGGTTGTTGGTCACGGAGTAAAACTAGGTCGTCAGGCACAAGTCATAAGAGAATCTCATCAGTGTAAATGGGTGCAAGTGGTGCATACGGACCCAGAGGAGATAGGAATGTTTAAATGCTACCCAGATCCAATGTGCCAGGGCGAAGAAAAGCATAATGATGATGTGAAACTTTGTGAAAAGGCTGACTTTGTTGTTGGAATAGGACCGAAGTTGGCAGAGGCCTTTCGCTCATACCTTCGACATTGCAAAAATGATCACACTATTTTTGACTTTACTCCAGGTATTTTTGAAGAATTTCTCAGTGTTAAGCAAGTCCCTGAAGAAAGGAATCATCGCAGTGTTTTGGTATTTGGCCGTGGTGATGTCAAAGATTTTAAATTAAAGGGATTTGACATTGCAGGAAAGGCGATTGCTTCACCTTCACTCGTCAACACTCGTCTTGTCTTTGTTGGAGCACCCGATGGGAAACATGAGGAGGTAACAGAGTATTTCGAGCAGTGTGGTCTGCCACGTATTCGCTTGAGAGTTAGACGTTATGACGAAAGCCGAGAAAGTTTAAAGAGGTTATTTTGTGAAGTAGATCTTGTGCTCATGCCTTCTAGAACCGATGGTTTTGGATTGACTGGACTTGAGGCCTTGTCAGCTGGTCTTCCAGTTCTTGTCAGCAAGAATTCTGGATTTGGGGAAGCCCTATGGGAAGTTCCATTGTGCTCACCATTTGTGATTGACTCAGATGAACCTGATGTGTGGGCTACAGCCATCAAGAAAATCATACAGGATAAACACAGACATTGCCGTCTTGAGGAAGCTGAAAACATGCGCTTATTATATGACAAGAAGTACAGCTGGGCCAAACAAAGTGATGCCCTTCGAAGCAAGATTGTCGAACTTGCTCGAGGTAAGAGGCCAGAACAACAGAATTAATATTTTGCATGCTGCTTCGCCTCTTTTAACTTGTTTCATAGCCCTAACCCACCTATGAACCCACCTAATACTGTGAAATTAAGATTTTGATCAGGTGCTTAAGTGTACTTCAAACACAGTCAGATGTCAAATAAGCCTGTTTCACAGATGAACTGCACCCCAAATTAAAGAGATCAGCATTCCTTTTCTTGGGGGTAAAGAGTTTCAATGTGGTCTGGTGTGGAATTGCCTAATTTAGAATTTCATTTTTTTAAGCTTGTCTTCAACTTCAAATTGATGGTGTGCCTATCACTGAAACCAGTTCACAGAAAAGCACAGGGACGGACATAAATTTATGGGAACCTCTGAAAGTTGACCAGGCAGTCACGATACCAAGCAATACAAAGGAACAACAGGTAGAGGTCAATGCTGGTTTGGGAACAGAACATTGTGGAAACGGAAGTATCCAATTTACACAATCAGTTCTTGGTCAAATTGCGTTAAAGTACCTGCAAACTGTTAAACCCTCAACTCCGGAGCAGTGGAACGGCTTTGTGTGTTATCTTGAGAGGGTGCGAAAAGTAGTGTTTCTTGGTGTCAAGTCAGGAAGTTTAATAATCACCGTTGAAGTTGGTTCTGAGGAGATCCTTGAGGAGCTGTGGCAAGATTATCAAAATGGTCATTTGAATGAAATGGCTCAAAAATATCTAGTAACAGAGGAACTGCTGGAGGAGTTTGGCCTGGTTGACTTTAAACTGACGACGTTTATTGCTGAAGGGGAGTACAAGGCTTGTCAACATTATTTTTCTGGTAAGTTGAATAACAAATAACGGGTTTGGTCTTATTCAGCTTTAGTTTGTGGTCAGATATCATTGCGTTGAGGAAAATGAAAAATTTGAGCAATATTTTGCTTTATGAAAACTACCAATAAGCATGATATTGCGCTTGCTAGTATGCGTTTTACCATTTTGTCTTAATTAACTTGCATCTTGTTAACTTGCATTTAAACTGTAAAATGTAATCGCACGCTTATGACACCCTAGGAAACCAGAAGAACCAAGGGTGGTGTGTGATTGAGTAGCCGTAAGTGGTGGGACGTCACTGAATGAGCAGTTGGTAAGACGGCGAGAGAATACCAACTGAGGGTCATGAAGGGGAGAAGGGAAAGGTGGCAATCCCATTTCGCAGTCCAAATTTGGACAAAATCCAAGTCCCAGTGGCAAGTTTTCTTAGAAATCCCAGTCCCTTGTACTAAAGCCCAACCGGAGCTATGCATCAGCAGGGCAGTCAGAACAATCAAACAAGACTCCAAGTGCAAGCTAGTCGGCAAGGGCGACTTCAATGCGTGTGGGACAAGGTTCTCGGTTACAACAACCCGGACAACATAGAGACAAACAGAAAATGAGACAGGCTACTCAGATGGGCTACAGAAGCCGACGTGGGGTTCATAAATACCCATTTCTGCAGCAAACAGATGCACTGTGACACGTGGCGGCACACCACGACGGGCAGGTGGAAGCAGGTTGAATATATAAACACATGGAGTGATGGCTTGCACGCATGGTCAAGTGCTGCAGAGCATGTACTAAAGCCACAAAGCTCTTCAACACCCATCAAAAGCTCCTCGGGCAGCACTATAATAATAATAATAATAATAATAATAATAATACCAAAACTTCTTAGCAGCACGAAGTAAGATATCGCTTTGATGATCCATACGATGTTTTTGAATTCATATTTAATCAATACATGTTTCGGATGAAACCTCATCCATGTCTTGAAAAGTCTCAAAAGGAATAAGAACATTGTCATTCTGAAACCTGACAAAGGGAATGGTGTGGTCATTTTGGACAGGACAGTTTATGATAGCAGTATCCTTAACATCATCTCGGATTCGTCCAAATTCAAGAAACTTAAGGATGATCCAACTCTCCTAAGGGAGGGCCAATTACAACAGTTTCTTCGCAACCTGAAGAAGAATGATGAAATTGAGAACACCATTTATGACAAGATCTATCCATCAGGATCTCAACCAGCCAGAATTTATGGGCTTCCTAAGATGCATAAGGTTCAAGATCACTCTTCGACACCTCCTTTCCGGCCCATTGTTTCTTCGATTGGAACCTATAATTACAACCTAGCTAAGTATTTATGTACATTGTTAAACCCTCACATCCCTAATGACTACTGTGCTCATGACACTTTTACTTTTGTTAGTGAAGTCAACAGACTCCATACCCTAAATAAGTTCATGGTTTCTTTCAATGTCGAAAGTCTTTTCACCAACATTCCCCTCATCGAATCTATCGACTTAGCGGTAGACTACATTATGAAGGGCAATCCAGATATTAAATTAGGACGGGAAAATCTTACTAAGTTATTTTTCTTTGCCACTGCTCAAACCCATTTTTCATTTTTGGGTAATTTTTACGATCAAATTGATGGGGTAGCCATGGGCTCCCCGCTTGCTCCTGTATTAGCTAATCTCTTTATGGGTCACCATGAGAAACGCTGGTTAGAGAATTACAATTCAGGTATCGAGTTAAGGTATCGTAGATATGTCGACGACACCTTTGCTTTGTTTAATACCGAGCAGGATGCTTTATCTTTCTTTAGTTATATCAACAGCCAGCATCCTAACATCAAGTTTACTATGGAGAAGGAAGAAAACCACAAGCTTCCCTTCTTAGATGTGCTTTTAGATAACCATAGTAATCAGGGCATTATTACCTCGGTTTTCCACAAGAAGACCTACACCGGTCTTCTCACTAATTATTACAGCTTTGTACCTTTCAGTTACAAATTAGGACTAGTACGCACTCTGGTTGACCGAGTATTTAAAATTAATAATACTTGGACTGGTTTTCACTTGGACATAAGCAACCTTACCAAAACATTAAGGAAGAATTTGTTTCCTTCTAGCATTATCGAGAATGTTGTTAGAAAATTTCTCAACAATTACTTTACCTCCGATTCCTCTCAGAGTGTTGCTCGGAAGGACAATTGTTTGTATTTTAAATTACTGTACATCGGTCCCTTTTCCATCATAACAAAACGCAGAATTAAGAAATTAGTCAACAAATTTTGCAGCGACCTGGAAATTAAGTTGGTGTTCACCTCGTTTAAAATTAGGAGTTGGTTTGAGGCGAAGGATCCTATCCCTGCGGGTTTACGATCGCGAGTCATTTACAAGTTTTCATGTGCAGGCTGTAATGCCTGTTATATTGGTGAAACCAATAGACATTTCGCCACTCGCATCCGTGAACATCTCGCCTCCGACAAACATTCCCACATATTTAAGCACTTGAGAGGTTCTGAAAATTGTCGCTCCCGGTGTTCAGAAGACTGTTTTAAAATCCTCGACTCTGCTTCCACACGTTTCCAATTGAAAATCAAAGAAGCCATGCATATCCTTTGGGAGCAGCCATCTTTAAATTCCCAAGTCAAACATCTTAATTTATCCCTTTCATACTAATTAGTTTCTTTTCTTAGCCTAAACACTTTGGTTTTTCTGTTTTGTTTCGTGGTTGGGTGTTTTTATTCTGTTCTCGCCTTCATCCTTAATTATTCATGTTATATCTCACTTTGTTACACTATTTATTGCTCAACTTTAGTTTATTTCTCATTTGTCAACTGACGATGGATGATGTTTCATCCGAAACATGTATTGATTAAATATGAATTTCAAAAACATCGTATGGATCATCAAAGTAATAATAATAATAATAATAATAATAATAATAATAATAATAATTGTCGCTGCTAATCGCCGTCGAAAAGTACCGCAACGACGCAGCTCAACGAGGTCGGACCGAAGGAGCTGTGCTGCCGGCTAGGCGCTCGGCCCCTGAACACGACCCATGTATGACCTTGGAGCACAGCACCACAGCCTGATGGAATAGACCGGTAGTCGATTTTGAGGAGGGAGGAAAACCGGAGTACCTGGAGAAAAACCCTCGGAGTCAGATTGAGATCGACTGAAACTCAGCCCACATACGACCCGAGCGAGAGTTGAACCCGGGTCACAGAGGTAGGAGGCATCGTTTATGACCACTAAACCACCCTGACTCCCCACTGGCAAGACCCTCAAGCAGTTTGTCTGGGTTTCAGTTTCAGCATTTTCAACATGGAGTTTTCGACCTCCATCGCCTGCTTTAAGTGAATTTCCCTATCTGACAATTTTTGTAAAAGCCACAGATATTCAAAACATGGGTAAATGCTCAACTGTGGCAGACTAATTATTGTTACCGGTAACTTGACACTGCTATTAGGTATTAGACTCGAAATTAACAAAAAAGTCCAGTCACAACTTTGCGTCAAGGTATGAAAATTTAGTCGCAATTTCGCAAATTCTAGTCGCAAAACTGCCACGCTGCATTGTGTTGTAAGCAGATTAGCAAAACAAAATATGAGCCCGCAACACTTGTGTAAAGAACCCACTGAAAATGACGAATGATCAAAGGAATGGAGTCGTGCATGTAAGATTGCAGCTAAATCACGTACAATATCGCTGTCTTCAGATTGACAGAAAGTTCGCGGCGAAAAACAAAATAGTTTTGTCATTTCTCTATTTATTCTAGCAAACGTAGCAGCAAAGTGGCAACTGCTAACAGTTTTGTCTCGAAGGATCGAAGGTGAAAACAAGTCGCAAATTTGCGACTTCTCCAGATATTTTAGTCAGATATGTCAAGGGGTGACCCTAATTAGATGTACGCGGATTTCAATAAACGTCAGGAAGTGTCCCCTTGCTCTTCTCCCCGTTGTCAACATCACTCAGGTCTCGGAATACAGACAATTAATGTCACAAAGTGTCTCCCAAATGCTGCTCCTCAAGTAAGGATAAACCGATTCATTTAACCAAAGTAGTCTAAGGCTAAAAATAACGTTAACCTTTACTCTTAACTTATTGTTGGAAATAGGTAGCAAAGGCTTAGACTTAAGGGGACACGATTTGGATGTCAAAACTAGGCGTGCATCTAATTAGAGTCATTTCTAGACGTGAGTGCAGATAAGACCGTGCAGCGCGCGCACCAGCAGCAGATGCAAAAAAGGCGTAATCAGCTCAAGAACAGCTTTTATGAGGCAGAAGCTCAGGAGATCAACGAGGCTTACACGTGCGCCAGACTGACCGTGAATTTAAACTCTGCAAGGACTTCAGCAGTGTTCGCAAGAGCAGCAAGCTTTCAATCAACCCGCTTAAGCTCGAAACCTAGCAGCACCTTCAGGCCAGGGTCATTCAATCGCCACCTGAATTGGTGAATTCGAGCATTTTTGACATCCCGAGCAACGAGCCAGTTGACATCGACCAAAATTCGCCCACTAAGAGCGAAATCCGCATTGCTATAAACCGTCTCAAGAATGGGAAGAGTGCTAGCATGGGCAAACTCCCTGCAGAAATGATAAAGTATTGTTACTGCTCGACAGCCTCGAGCAGATGCTAGGATGCACCTGGAAGACCTTCAAGTACCCGCCACTCGGCGATACTCTCAAATTATCTGCTGCCATAAAAAAGGGCCAAAATCGGAGGCCGAGGACTATCGCGGCGTAAACGTAGGCGTGAACCTGGATCGCCTACTACCTCAAATCATCATGGATAGGGTCAAGTCTGCCTATGAGACGCACATTTCATCAGCCCAGTTTGGATTCCGGCAAAACAAGTCCACTACAGACGCAATTGCGGTAGCTGGGCACGTCATAGCCAAATATGATAGCCCGCTGGTGGCACTCTACATAAGCTTAAAAGTTGTACACATCTTTGGAGGAAAGTTCTCGCGTATCATTGTCGGATACGCGCTCAGGAAGACCTCTAAGGACAATGAGTAAGGCTTTTCCTTGGAAGTTGTCAATGCAGCATCCAAAGGTTTCTGTGCGGATGACTTGTTGAAATCATTTGCTGACTCAGAACATGCGATCACTGTTAGTAAAGAGTTTCTAATAAAAGAGTTGTCCAATAATTTATATAATCGTATCATGTAAAATATTACGTAATTGTTACCGGCCAGGTGCTGAAATTCAGTGTGAAACCTTTAAACGATTTTGTTTGAGATCAAATGGAATTGAAGACCAGTCACCCAGTGGTTTCCCAAAGGAGTTGTTTCGCAAAAAGGGAGTTCGCAAACCTCTTGAATTAGTTTGTGACCGCTGAAGTGTCAATTGGCAAGCGCCATGTCAACGGTAACTAATTGAGTGGGATGCCTCCTGCAGGGCAGACCAAGTTATCAAATGGGGGCTGTTTATTTTTCCTCGTATCCTCAAATTGTAAGGTTTGTTATCATTGGCTAAGGTAGTTTCTGTATTTTAGTGGCCACATGTTCATTGTACGTATCCACATGTCATGGTCATTGTCACTTTTTGTGTTCTCTTCGTTTGTTTCCCGAAATTGGAGGTACACAAAATATTTTCTACTGCTGATCGCCTGGTTTCGCTTAAGGTGCTATTTAAGGCATTAGTTGTAATCTGTTTCTTGAAAGGTATTTCGTGTTTTGTGGGGGTTTTAGCGGTCACACAACGTATCAAAACTACTGTAGTACAAATGGCAACGAATGATTCCCCAAAAATTTAGTTTGTAATTCTCTTTGGATCGTACAGAGTCTTCATATTAACTAACTGGTAAGATATTTTAATTTTTCAAAATTAGAAATTAAGGTAAAGTCACCTCAGTAAGATTAAGTATTTTGCATTACTACTGACCCATCCACTTGTTTATTACTGTTACGAAAAATAGTATTGTGTGACAAGCGTTACTGTCTCGAAGGTTCGCGAGAGTTCGTAGTTTGTTTATATTTAGGTTTGTACGTAAGCGTTTCTAAATCGGTGTGTTTTGTAAAGCCAAGCCGAGCAGAAAGCCAACAGTGCAGCCTGAGAGGGACGAAGCCAAGAACATGCAGATTAATCCACCAGCTCTGCATTGCTTTAAGTGCAACACCCGAGGTCATAAAGCTGTCAACTGCCCAACCCTAACAAAGAAGTGTTTCCTATGTGGTAAGCTGGGACATGAAGCTAGAAACTGTCGATCAGGTGGACGCAGATCAGGAGGACAAAGTAAGGATGGTAACCCTGTGCAGCGTGGTCAAGTGAGTGCCAGTTGTTTAGTTCAGTCACCTGAGGTTAAACCTACTGATGAAGAGGTTAAGGCCTGTATTAAAGATGATAAGCTGCTGTTAGCCTGTGGTAAGAAGATTCCATTGTTAAGTAGTGCTTGCGTTGAACCGTTAACTGGAGTGAGAAGTAAAATGCCTGTTGTGAAAGGTAGAGTTGGAGAGAAGCCTGTTGATGTCCTGAGAGATACTGGTTGTAGTGGAATTGTAGTAAAGAGGGACCTTGTGTCCGAGAATCAGTTTACTGGCGAATTTAATGTTATGCTGCTCATTGACAATACGGCAAGGAAAGTTCCCATCGCAAAGATTGATGTTGATACACCTTATCTCAAGGGCCAGGTGGAAGCGCAGTGTCTTCCCGATGCTGTTTATGATTTAATTATTGGTAATGTACCAGGCGCAAGA
>BLFP01001329.1:602188-607188 GCA_014634505.1 Montipora efflorescens
CCCTTCCCTTTCACGTCTGCTTTTCATTTGGCTCAATCTTACCATTATACCAACCAATGTAATAATTCGTGTTCTTGATTTGTTTTAAACTACTCTGAACCATTGTAGGTATTATCGTTTCTCTCCTCCTCTGTTTATACTAGGAGACTCGGAGAGGGAAAACAAGGGCACAGCGTCAGTGGGAGTCTTTGCAGAGGTAAGGGGGTAATTCAAACCAATCATGAAATAACTGAACTTGACTCCACTTGCACGTTATCATTTTTACTTTAATTAACACAAACCCATTCTTGTACACTTCTGAGAGGACGTACTGAGCAAAGCCATTTAAAATAATCCCTACAACCAGTGAAATATTTATGGCATGCAGTAATTGGGAATGATGCAAGGAGTATATCTGACAAACAACCAATATTTCGTTTACATTCATTTCGTTTCACAAAATAGGGTAAGCCAACAAGAACTAAGTTTCAATGAATTTGCAAGGGCGTTTTTTCTACAATCTCAAGCAGTCATTTAACGTAACCCATTTCTTTGAGGCACAAGTAATAGTCATTGCTTGTCCTTTTGTAGTTGTAGTTTACATTGACTGGTATGCTCCGTGCTTTTAAAATAAAGAGTATCTTGCACTCCTCGAGCTGTAACCAGTAAATTTACATTGTTTCATTCAAGTGCGGAGACTTTTTCGATTTGTGATTGTTGTTACTATATGTTGTTCATTCATAGGCATTTTGCACTGTGGATTGTGGTCTTGTTATGGCAAGTGCTTCTCAAGAAGAGTCTTGCGGAAAAAATGCCGCGGACAGATCTGGAAAAGTTAAAGTCACTATTTTGGCTTCTGAATGGGGATCCCGCAAGGGTGGTCTTTCAAGCATAAACAGAGAGTTAAGCATTCAGTTGGCCAAATCCTCAGATGTAGAAATCTCAATTTTCTTGCCACAATGCAGTGAGAAGGACAAAACAGAAGCCCTTAGGCACAACATTAGCATTGTTGAAGCAAGACAGCTGGTTGGTTATGAGGAGCTGGAATGGCTTAGCTTTCTACCAGATGATCTACAAATTGAGGTGGTTGTTGGTCACGGAGTAAAACTAGGTCGTCAGGCACAAGTCATAAGAAAATCTCATCAGTGTAAATGGGTGCAAGTGGTGCATACGGACCCAGAAGAGATGGGAATGTTTAAATGCTACCCAGATCCAATGTGCAGGGGCGAAGAAAAGCATAATGATGAAGTGAAACTTTGTGAAAAGGCTGACTTTGTTGTTGGAATAGGACCGAAGTTGTCAGAGGCCTTTCGCTCATACTTTCGACATTGCAAAAATAATCACACTATTTTTGACTTTACTCCAGGTATTTTTGAAGAATTTCTCAGTGTTAAGCAAGTCCCTGAAGAAGGGAATCATCACAGTGTTTTGGTATTTGGGCGTGGTGATGTCAAAGATTTTAAATTAAAGGGATTTGACATCGCAGGGAAGGCGATTGCTTCACCTTCACTCGACAACACTCGTCTTGTCTTTGTTGGAGCACCCGATGGGAAACATGAGGAGGTAACAGAGTATTTCGAGCAGTGTGGTCTGCCACGTATTCGCTTGAGAGTTAGAGGTTTTGACGAAAGGCAAGAAAGTTTAAAGAAGTTATTTTGTGAAGTAGATCTTGTGCTCATGCTTTCTAGAACCGATGGTTTTGGATTGACTGGACTTGAGGCCTTGTCAGCTGGTCTTCCAGTTCTTGTCAGCAAGAATTCTGGATTTGGGGAAGCCCTATGCAAAGTCCCATTCTGTTCACCATTTGTGATTGACTCAGACAAACCTGATGTGTGGGCTACAGCCATCAAGGAAATCATACAGGATAAAAACAGACATTGCCGTCTTGAGGAGGCTGAAAACATGCGCTTATTATATGACAAGAAGTACAGCTGGGCCAAACAAAGTGATGCCCTTCGAAGCAAGATTGTCGAACTTGCTCGAGGTAAGAGGCCAGAACAACAGAATTAATATTTTGCATGCTGCTTCGCCTCTTTTAACTTGTTTCATAGCCCTAACCCACCTATGAACCCACCTAATACTGTGAAATTAAGATTTTGATCAGGTGCTTAAGTGTTTTTCAAACACAGTCAGATGTCAAATAAGCCTGTTTCACAGATGAACTACACCCCACTACCCCAGCCAATGCAAGAAGGAAAGAGACCTCTGCTGGCAGGGAACTGTGCCAGAGTAGTCCAGTGAGAATATAGAGTAGCAACTGTATTTTCCCTGTATTGTGAAATGCCTGTTTCACAGGCTACATTGGAATCAATGCAATCAAATCAGTATTACCAAACAAGCAAAACTTATTCACCCAAAACATTTGAAGTCCAAAAACTGTTAACAATACCACTTTTTAGTGGATAATTCAGCCTACACAGCGCTCCAAGCTCACTTTTTCAAAAAGTCGCCTTTTGGCGACCTTCAATTGTAAAATGGTCGCCATAAAAAAATTTTGGTCGCCCTAAAAAAAATTCGTTATGTCCAGGGCGGACACTTGGCGTATGTTACATGAACGTCTACTACGCCGAGCGACACGTTTGCAACACTTTCCTTGCCAAATTGTTACATTTACTCGCTTGCCGATTAAAATATTGTAGTAACGGGCAAGACAAAGAGAAGGAAGAGACTCAGAATATGGTGAAACTCCACTTGCCTGAGAGATCTTTGCATGATTTGCATAGAATTCTGCATTAAAATAAAGTTCACACGCAGTTTATACTCGTAAGGTTCCACTTGGTGTCTCATCTCCCTTAATTAAAACTGATGCCGAATTGTACAGGCAATTCCCATCGCCGGAAACCTTTACAGCTCGTAGGCCACGTTGTTCTTCAGGAAGTAAAGCAGTCCCCAGAGTATCTTCCGAAAACCTCGATAAATTTACTTTCGGGACGCTTTCCAATTCTGCACGGAGAATTTGCTCATGCTCTTCTTGCAGGTCGAGTACTCTTTCAGTTGATGATGAGTCTTCACTGACCAAAAGGTCTTTCAAGGTCTTGAAAATTTTCTCTCAGTCTTTCATCATGACAGAAAAGAAAGACTGAGCCCACTTTCATTTTTTTCACATTCTTTCATGGATGCAGACAACCCTTATGAAGCTTCTGATTGGATAGTTTTCGCGCGCAAAAGAATGTGACCCGTCCTTGCTTTAAAAATTAAATATCTGTACGCATCGTAACAACCTTATTCAGATTAAATTGTTGAGTTCAAACTCGATTAGAAGACACTTCAATCCGTTTTATAGTAACATTATTTTCTCTTTATAATCAACCACTATAAACTACAATAACCCTGTGTGGATTTACCAAGTTTTGTTTATGCGTGACAGTTTTCATCGCTATGAGTGACTGAGATCGGCGATGACCAGCAACGCTGATAAAAGAAACCAACTTTCTCGGTTTATCCCATTTGTATCCCATATTTCGCGAAAATTAAAGAAAAAACCAGCTCACTTTTACCATTTTTTTTAGCGATCACTGTTGAAGGAAAAACCCCTTTTAGATTGCCTCGTTTTATCTCTCTCATTCAAGAGGCTAAAAACAACATTCTCGCAATCATTGATGCGTGACAACTGCACTTGGAATCAGCACTGATATTTTTTTTCCTATGGGAAACTTAAACATCCTCACTTTTTTCCCACAAGACCGTGCCCCAAAACTTATATGATATACACAAAATAAGACAGAAATGCTCTCAACTAGAGTTATTTTTATTATAAACACATTGAAAATCCTGCAGCGTTCAATCTTGGATTGGATTTTGCCGCCAACAGGTCGACCGGGACGGCAAATCGTCTGTGTTCACTGATGCGTCTCCACAGAGAACTGTCTGTCAGTTCCGCTCCTCAGCAGGGTACAGGAAGTATAGTTTGGCTTGTTCCCAGTTTTCGCTCAGTTTAGGTTTACGCATTCGTATCGAGTAGCGGAACGGCGAGAAAGAGAAAGACAGGTGATACCGTCGCTTTTGCTTTTGATAATTCGACCAAAGATCGATTAATTTTCCAAGTAAGTTTCTTTTAAAACCTGTCGGTCGCCAATTGGCGACTTTCGTCAAAATTTTAGTCGCCAAATATTTTTTTCACTCGCCATGGCGACCAAAATGGTCGCAGCTTGGAGCGCTGCTACAGTTTATCCAGCCAACTTTATAAACAACAAGACGCTCCATAAAAGCGTACACTGGGTTGCCTGTGGTACGTGTTACACAATAGCTCTTTTCACGGTTAGTTTTTCTCATTTGCATTACATTGTAATCTAGCATGCATGGGAGGCAATTTCGGCCTATTTTGTAGTTTTAACCCGAAATTGCGTCGCACCTACGTTAGATTACATTGTAATGCAAATGAGGAAAACGTACCGTGAAAAGGGCTATTGAACTGCAGGGTTCCAGTTATTTTTTTCAAGTGGAGGATCATTAAGACAATTTGAGGGTCATACACATGTCGCGCCAGCAGAGGCCCTTTGGCTGACACGTTCACACCTTTAATTATTTTGTAATATCCTGTCCCATTTTGACGTCTTTTAGTTTTTTGAGCTTTGGTAATAAATTCAGTTTAAAGATAACAAAACACGCTCTTGAGTAAAAACCACTCATTTCTTCTTAGATAAAGAAAAAAAAAACAGTTTTTAGATATAGCTCTGAATCGAATTCTCATCGAAAGATTAATGACAATCGATCGTAAAAAGACGAAGATTTCTGCACTCTGACTTTATGATGTTTTGTCAAAAGAAATTGATCACGTGCTAGGTAACTATAAAGGTGCACGTGATCACCTTGTGTCAACTGAATGAACTACGGGAAAGCATGTCAATCGTTCGTCCTTTTCAGAGTAAAACAACGTCTTTGGTCTTTTAATTGTGTTGTAATATTTAACTAAATATTTACATTTCATCTGTCGGGTCAGGAAGCCTTCTTTGTCGGGTTCCTGAGGATGTATCTATTTTGACTTCAGGGTGAACTATTTACACAATCGCGAGGTTGAGCGG
>BLFP01001329.1:623169-628169 GCA_014634505.1 Montipora efflorescens
ATAGCGCTCTGGTCCAGAGGCTTTTCGCGCGGGTCACTATAAAGACTTGACTGAAAACCGGAAACCGCGCTAGAAAAGTCTCTGGCACCCAGGGTATGTTCATCTTGGAATTTCTCCTCAAATAACTTTAGCAGTTAACACCAGAAAAGTACTTCTTAATGTGTCCAAAGAAAAATACGGCAAATCAAAGAAAAGGACCAAAAACTTTGCAAGGAATTGCGACGTTGTACTCACTACGTCAAAACAGTGAATGTTGCGTCGCCAACGACAGGAAGATGGCCGATTGCAATCACCTTTTCAGGTTCTGCGCATCACCGGAACGGAAAATAAACTTCCGGTATGCCGTCGTCGAGCCTCCCGTCGTGGTGCTTAAGGTCTCTATTGTCTCATCACTGACAAGCACCCGCAACGAATAATTTCGGTTAATATCTGTTTGGAAGAAAGTCTGGCTACAATTTTCGGATATTCGAACTCAGACGTTTGAGACGCACTACGATTTTGGACATTTTCTGAACAGATTTCCTAAATGTTTCGGAAAAGTGATGAAGGGTCTGAAGCCGATTGCGTAGAAAATTCGGTTAAACCACATGAAAGAACGCTAGAAGATTACTGATAAGAAAGGGTTAAATGCGATATATAGTAATTATTCCATGAACCCGAGTTGGATATGAAGTGATAAAATAACCAACGAGCGCGTAGCGCGAGTTGGTTATAATCATTTCATATCTTACGAATTTCCGTATACAGTCTTTTTTTTACAAGAACGTTTATGGTTTTAGTTGGGGCTGAGACTAAACGTTCTTGTTATGTTTTGTTTGCGATTTGAGTCTGAGAACGTTCTTAACATGTTCGTTATCTGGGTGGTATACTAAGTATGCGATTCCGATCGAAAAACACGTACACGTTGTTGATGTTGAAAAACGTCCCTAAGTATTCGAGTTCATTATCCTGTTAGACTAATGTTACAGTTTTACATTTCTTTTATCTTTATTTATACTATTCACAAAGACAAAAAAGAAGGCAAATGAGCACAATAAAGACAGTGTTACCTGACTCTCATTCCCGTGTGGGGGGAGGGGGGAGGGGGGTACTGCCATATATGGACTATATAGGTATGTGCCGCTGTGAAGGGTATGGTTTTCAAGCAGTTTACTCTAGGATAGAGTATATAAAACATAGCCTTTCGGTCTAGGATAGGGTATCATTTTTCACGAACAGACCAGACTAAGGAAACCAGAAATTTCCACTCAAGAATATAAAAAAATGAAATCGGCAAAGTTTAAGTTTACGTAACTCAGCCTCAACAGTGTCAATAAATGGCTATCATGAAACACCTCTGGATATTATTAACTGTCAAGAATCGGAATTTAGACGGAAATCGGTGGGAGTTTACTCTAGTATAGGGAAGCAAAACTCAGCTGAACTAGCTCTGGTATAGGATAAGAGTTCCCGGGTCCCAGCGGCACATCCCCACCCAGAAATTTCTAAAGTCGATACTCGATTGGCATGTGATTCCACAAAATTGGACCTCTGTAAGATATGGAGTACTTTTCGATATTCGATTTGAAGGGTGGGGTTTCCAGCCTAAGTCTGTTCCTTAAATTATAAGAGGGTTGCAATTTTACGATATGTGCTGTCATACAGGATGGTAAATCATTGTGGTACATCTTATAAATTAGTTTCAGAATGGATTGTTTATAAAAAGTTCTTAGAGTGTCCCATTTAGCCCTGGTGAGGGCTTCAGCTGACGGTAAGTCCTTAGCAAAATTAAAAATGACTCTTGCTTCTCTACAATGTAGACTTTCAAGAGAGTCGAAATCGTCTTGTCGGTTAGTACCTCCCCATACGGATATACCGTACGTTACTGCAGGAATTATACCTTTAAAGTACAATTTTGAGAGTTCCTGTTTGGGTAGGAATCTGCTCTTCTTTATAAGGCTTAGTTTGTTAGCAAAACTCTTCTTCAGTTCCTTAATGTGAATAGACCAACCAAGCTTGTGGTCGATAATGACACCCAGAAGTCGACTATGTGTTACCCATTCTAAGATGTTACCACCGAGATATATGGGTGGAAGAGGGCCAGTAAACGATCCTCTATAAATTAGCATACATTCGGATTTCTTTGGGTGTGGTGTCAGCCTGTTCTTCACGGACCAAGCATACAACTCTTTCAGGGATTAATTAAACGCAACGGACACTTCGTCTATGGTCTTCCCGATACAGTATATGGTGGTGTCGGACTGGATGGACGCTACAAGATCGCTTGTATACAAAGTAAATAGAGTCGGTCCCATGACACTTCCTTGGGGAACTAACCGTAAACTTTACAGTTCAGCAATTCCAAGGATATATGTTTGAAACCTGTATCTTGCAGACAATGAATGTTATCAGGCCATGAAACTCAATTTTGGAAACGGAGAATGACATCGTACAGAATTTGCTGCCCTTTCTCTCCTCCACGAAACTACCACGTAACGCGCGCGGTAACATTATCCGCGGGAAAATTGATATCATCTAAAAATAACCTAAGAGAGAATACGTTGGGAATAGGGCCAATATGAGGGATTACTTCTCTTACCTCCATAATCTCTCGACATTATCTAAATCATCGTGTTTAGGCCTAATTTTAGCATATTTGGGTTGTTTCAGCTATGGTACCCTTCACCTCCTACCCCCAGCCCCTACTCCCCATCCCCGGACAGGGCCGTAGCAGGCCCAGAAAAACTGACAGTTCACAAAGATTTTAAGCAACTTTTATTTTAAAATTTGGGGGTTTTGGATTCGGGGGTGGACGCCCGAATAAAAGAAGTAAAAATATGAACTGGGGAAATGGTACGTACTGTAATTACAGTTTATCAGAAGTGATTCTATCCGGATTTATTGACATTTTGTTGTTTAAACTTTTGGAAGAAGAAATCCTACTTCCAACATTTTATGCTTGTGTTTTTACTTTTTGGGGGAAAAAAGTGGAGGGGCACTGCCGAAATAGTCATGCCGTGTTGAACACTGAACTGCACAGTTTTTGTGCGTTATTTTAAATAACGTACTCTGTCAGTTGGATGTCGCTAGGTAACGGAACTTAGACCAATGAGGCGCGGCGATTTTAGAAAGTGAATGGATATAAAATATTGATTTTAATTGTATCCACGGAATAAACCAGTAGGTTGATTCTGCTCCACTTCTGATTTACTTTCAGCGTTGAAGTCACGGTCGATAATGGCAGAAGGTGGCGAAGAATCACGGCTGACCTGGGAGGATAGGTGTGGAACATATAATAAAAATTTTAAAACGGTTTTCATGAGTGATCCATTTATTTTTTTGATATCCCGCCGAGAATGCTGAAAGTATCATTTCCGAGCTTTTTTTTGCTGCCGTGCTTTCTTTCATTTTCCCACCACACAAAAACGTTTTTCCAGTGCTCTGTGCTTTTTTTAGTGTTTTTATTTTTGCTTATTTGCTTCAATTCTCCAATAAATTCATCGTTCACCCCTTCGAAACGAGACGCCATTGTTTGAAAAACCCTAAGCCACAAAACAATTTCTTCACTGTTGCTAAGCGACTTAAGAACCAATGAATTTTAAGTAACTTTGCCCTGGGCAATTACCAAAATTAATGAATAATGCCGTCTGTCTCAGCCAAGCAGCATTTAGTAATTTTGCCTTCTATGTTATAAAAGGTAATATTTACGATATAAAGGTCGGTTTATGAGGGGAGAGAGATGGCGCAGTGGTGAGATTTCAGACAATTAAAACTGGCTTTTGCTGAATTTGCCCTTTGATTTATAGTGACGAGATTAGGCAGCTGATGGTGCTATCAATGATGGTAAGCTTGAAACAACTATCTCAGCGTTTTCAAAACTTTTAATCCGCAAATGCACCAATGCATGTATTTGCCAATCGAGCTGGATTAACGAATGAGTGAGAGCATACGCCTCCGACCAATCAGGGGCACCCAACGAGAATATAGTTCAAAACCACTTAAACATAGCATTGTTAAACATATTTTAGTATTTAAACGGTAGATATAGGCATATTTTAAACTTACCTTTTCGAAAATTTCAGCCAGGAGAAAGGCTCCCGAAAATTCTAGGTGACCTTTTTAGGGTAAAAATCCGTTAAAAATGGGCAATTATTCCATTTTTCAGATGTTCGAAAATCCTAAGAGAGGTAGGCAAGCAAGAAATTTTACAACAAATGTTCCGAAAATTCTAGATCTCAAATCGTCTTCCGAACAGATATTTTCCGAAAATTGAAGTTGGGTGCCCCTGACCAATGTAACCCAGGTTCGATTCCCAGTCCCGGCGTCATATGTGGGTTGAGTTATTCCGGTTTTTCCCTCTACTCAAAAACGAACACTGTCAAATTCCACTTCGATTCGGAATGCACGGATACAATTTGAACGAGCTCATGAGCGCTCTTAAGGTGTTCCGTGGGTAAACAAATTACAATTACAGTGAAGTGCAGAAACTCATGTAACGGTCAACACCTCTAAATCCATAATTATTCATACCATTCATTACAATATGCGTAAAATCGTAAACGAAAAGAGTTTTCAAGTATGTGGTATTGATCCCAATAGAGTTCCACGAAGGAAACTGACCCCACATTTTCACCTTGCCTTGACCGAATACATGTCCTTCACCTCTCAGAATTCTATAATTGCACCAATTTCAGGGTATTCTCGACGTAGAAGATCTAAGAGGAATAGCCGATAAAAATTTTCATGCTAAGGAGTACAGTAAAGCAGCTTCAATTTACTCTATGGCCCTCGACTGCCCTATTGGCTCATTGAAAGACGTAAACATTGTTGCGGAACACCTTTGTCGTAAGAGGGCCGAGTGTTGGTTCAAAATGTTAAGCTAAAGATGGACGACTCGAGCCGGATGCAGTTTTCTCACTGTAGAACGGTTTGCAAGCCACTGTCAATAGAACGAGGACTGACAAATCAATTTCGCCATGGACACAGGGAGGAGTAGAACAGGACTAGGATTTCAACAGAAG
>BLFP01001329.1:633169-637601 GCA_014634505.1 Montipora efflorescens
AGATTAGAAGAGGTGGATGCTGAGTTGTTTGGAGATATAGGCTTGTTCAAGTGTGAGCCAGTTAAGATCCAACGGGGTGAGAATGCCCAACCCTACTGTATCAACACAGCAAGAAGAATAGCTTTTCCCTTAATGCCAAAAGTAGAAGAGGAACTCAAGCGGATGGAAGAAGCCGGTATCATCGAAAGAGTAACAGAGCCGACAGAATGGTGTGCAGCCATGGTACCAGTACAGAAAAGTAATGGTAAGCCCAGGATCTGTGTCGATCTAAGAAGGCTGAACAGTGCAGTGAAGCGCTCAAGATTCGTAATTCCTACCTTGGAAGGTATCGCGCCCAAACTTGCTGGTGCCCAGTACTTTTCGAAACTTGACGCGTCCAGTGGATTTTGGCAGATCCCTCTACATCCAGATAGTGCCAAGTTGACCACGTTTATGACTCCGTTTGGTAGGTTCTGTTTTAAAAGACTTCCATTCGGAATCACGTCTGCCCCAGAAATTTTCCAGTCTCTAATGAGTAATCTGTGAAAGAACAGAGAAGGTTGTGAAGCGATTATGGATGACATTATTGTGTATGGAAAGTCTGCCGAAGGACATGATGAGAACTTACAGAACACGTTTCAAGTCTTTAAGGAGTCAGGACTGAAACTGAACAAAGAGAAGTGCGAGATCAAGAAAAACAAGCTAACATACTTTGGACATGTTCTCAGTGCCGAGGGTGTAAGTCCAGACCCAGAGAAGGTGAAGGCGATTACGGAGCTCGAAGCGCCAACCAATGTTCCAGAACTACGCAGAAGACTGATTGGCATGATTAACTACCTTGGGAGGTTTATTCCCAACCTTGCTTCAGTAATGCGTCCAATGAGCGAACTACTAAAGTCAGATACCGCTTGGACTTGGGGACCTCTCCAGCAAACTGCATTTACCAAGGTCAAAGCAATAATTTCAAGCGATACAGTGTTAGCATTCTATGATCCTAAGATACCCACTGTTGTTTGTGCAGATGCTAGTAGTTATGGGATTGGCGCGGTTCTGATTCAAGGTCCCAGAGACCAACTCCGCCCAGTTTGTTTTTGTAGTAGAACACTCACAGAGACTAAAGTCCGATATGCTCAAATTGAGAAAGAGTGTCTGGCAGCAGTGTGGACATGTGAGAGACTATCACGTTATCTAGTGGGGCTTCCAAGTTTCCAGCTCTTGACAGATCGCAAACCTCTGGTACCACTGATCAACCAGAGAGATCTTGATAAAACACCATTAAGATGCCAGAGACTTCTAATGCGCCTTATGCGGTTCAATCCTCAAGCAGAACATGTACCTGGCATGCAGATGGTGGTGGCAGATACTCTGTCTAGAAGCCCTTGTAAGTTAGGACAGGAACCCAACACGGTAGAAGATGTTCAGGCATTTGTAGACTTGTTTGAATCTACAAGGCCAGCCTCAAGTGATCAGCTTAAGAGAATCAGAGAAGCGAGTGCAAAGGATGCCCAGCTCCTGAAAGTGATGGGATTCACACTGGAAGGGTGGCCAACCCGTGTGGAAAAAGTTCCCCTCCAGATACGAGAGTTTTTTTTATTCTCGTGGACACTTGTCAATGAACAACGGTTTATTAACATATGATGATCGAATAGTGATCCCTGCAGACATGCGAGAGGAGATACTGGAGCGCATTCACACAGGTCACCAGAGTATAACAAAGTGCCGCGAACGTGCTAACCTTTCTGTGTGGTGGCCGGGTATTTCAAAGGAGATCAAGGCAAAGGTGGAGTCATGCCAATTCTGTCAGGAAAGCGAACCATCACAAAGAAAGAAACCACTGATGACCACAGACCTACCTGATAGACCGTAGCAGAAGTTGTCCACCGATTTGTTTGAGCTAGCCAGTCAGAAGTACCTAGTAGTGATGGACTATTATTCAAGGTTCATTGAGATATTATGCGTAGTTGAGACAACAAGCCAAGTAGTCATCCAAAAGCTGAAGTCAGTGTTTGCAAGATAGGGAATTCCGGAGGAACTAATAAGTTTAATTCACTACACTTTGATGAGTTCAAAGCAAAGTATGGATTCAAACACACCACATCAAGCCCGCATCATCCCCAGGCAAATGGTACTGCAGAAAGTGGCGTGCGAATCGCTAAGAGGATTTTGAAACAGGAAGATCCATTCCTTGCCCTTATGGCCTATCGGGCAACCCCAACCCCAGCAACTGGAAAGACGCCATCAGAGCTGATCATGGGAAGACTGATACGTACTACACTTCCAACACTGACCAAAGTTTTAGAGCCAAATCTTACAAACCATACAGCAATCAAAAGAGCTGATATCAAAGCCAAACGAGGCTACAACGAGTCCTTTGACAAAAGGAATGGCGCGAGAGAATTACCAAAGCTACAGCCTGGAGACCGGGTCAGAGCCAAGCTGGATAATGAGAAGCAGTGGACCACAGAAGTTAAGGTCGTCCGTGAAGACCAGAGTCCCAGGTCATTCATCATAGACACTGGTGGTAGAAGATTGCGAAGAAATCGTAGGCATCTTAGAAAGGTACCTACACCCACTTGTTATGACACATCAGGGGACGACTCCCAAATTCCGGATATCAACAGTGAGCCTACTCCCAACGTCGTCCAGGTGGAGGGTACCGACGTTCCTGAAAGCAGCAACGCCAGTCCTGATGCAAGCGATCCGAATGCGATTCCAGAAGAGAGAACCTTAAGTGGTAGACTTGTTAGGAAACCTATTCGTTATAGAGAGGACATTTAGTACTGTTAATTTTTTTTTTTTAGTTTTTTTTGTTTTTTGTTAACTGTGAACTTTGAATATTGAACAATCGTTGGTCTTACTGTAGGACCACTTATGCTTAGGGCTCTCTTTTGTTAGATTCCAGAACCTGCTTAAGCATCGTATTCAACCGATTAATTTGTTATGTTTTTCCCTAAAAAAAAAAGGGAGATGTGTCGATATTTCATGGTTACTTAGTAACGCTAGCGACATGCGCATTAAGGATAGGCTCGCCATGTTGAGATTTCAAGACAATAGGTAATAGCATCAAGCAAATTGCAAACTAAATCGACGAGCCAGGGGTTGTTCGTATCACGCATTTATATCACTCACAAGTTTCATTAGTCTTATCTGAAAAAAAAAAAATTTTTGGATAAACTATCAATTCGTCGTTTATATCAATAGCGCTCAAGGAGGAGTAACAGTAATACCAGGTGACAGAGAAAGGAATGAGGAAGAAAGGACAATTCTGGTTGCCCTATTTCAATTTAATTATTTCTTCTTTTTTTTCAATCATTCAGGAAAGACATAGCAAAGCAGAAGAAGACTGCAAGAGGGGTATGCAAATTTTAAAAATGCCACTCTTAAAAAGGCGTTATACTGAATGCTTTCGTTTTCCTGTTTCTCATTATAATAGACCGAGCCATTTTTTCTGGAAGCAAATTATTTGATCTGCTCGACAAGTTTATGTCGGACACATCCTGAACTGACTGCCTATTAAAGCGAACCTCCACTCTCACTAAAGAAGGGCAAATGTTTGGAATCCAATTTGTTTGATTTTCTTGCGGTCAAAAAAAAAGTGTTTCTGTTAGAATTTTGACATCGCTTATTTTCACTTCAAACCTGTGATATCTTAAAGAGTTGTAACGTGTTATAGTCGTCTTACTGTTTTCAGACAAAGGGATTTTGTATAACTATCCGATCTACGATCACCGCTGTATAGAGGTTTTAAAAATAGCATGCTATAATGCATGGGAAAAACAAAGACCACAATACTGTAATGGTACAAAGAAAAGTCATATATTTTATTATTTGATTCCTTTGCTACCTTGAGTTCGCCGATCAACCGGTTTGGATATGTTCGCTCATTAGGATTTCTTTTCTTTTCCCTTCGCCGGTGACTGTGAGACAAACAATATGCATTGAATATTTTTTTGTTGAAGGAGGGTTTTCAGATATAAGAAATCTTCTGGCTATGGGCACTGTTTTTGTTGTTTCAGTCCTATATTTTGAACCTGACAATGAAGAGGCCCGAGCAATGATGAAGCGAATTTCGCAGATGTTGAAGAATTCAAAAGGGATCAAACAAGAAACGGTAGGGCATTTTAACTTTTCGTGCCACTGATTAAGTCATAGGGTTTACCAAGGGAGAATAAAAAGCAAACGTATCGCCCTGCAAAACAGCAAATAGCACAGAAAAGTAGCTACAACGGGAAGCCAAAGCCAATGGCTTTTCTGGCTTTGGTCAGTGGCGTGAGAATCATGACAACTAACTATTTACCGAAGTGGAGAGGGCTATTGGTGCATTTACCGAGCCGCGAAGCGGAGAGGTAAATATCCACTGTTTTGGTACATAGATATATACTATATAAAGATATGTGTAATCGAGGATGATTCGGTACTAACTGACAGCAGCCAAAAACGCTTAATGCGCCGA
>BLFP01001329.1:637654-660154 GCA_014634505.1 Montipora efflorescens
CGATAACTCCAGGAATTTGAACTTTTAAAGAGAGGATCGTTCAAATTCCGGCCCCCGCGGGCCAAAATGGTGTTCAAATGCCCTACCAATCGTCAGATTTGTCTGTCAAATCCTACTAAAGAACAATCGTCGTGGGCTCCTGTCATCTTTAATAAAGCTTGTGTATAAACATGCCAAAACATTTGTCGTGGCCCTTTTATATGACGATGCCGTTTTCACCAGACTTGAGCAACTACAAAAACTCAAATATAATATTGAAACTATTAAAAGTGACTTGAAATTGAATTTATTGAGTCGGACAATGTCAATCATGTAAGTAAGTGTATGCTGCTCTAACTTGTTTAACGAGGGTACTGTATACTTATCAACAACCGAGCCAAGAGCGTTTACAACTACATATATATTAAATTGTACAGTGTCGGTTCATTACCTGTGACAGAAACGTACAGCTTTAACAATGAAAAGGGTATATGAAAACGTACCATAGGAATCACGCAGAAAAATTCCTTTGGAGACCTTCCTTTAAGGAAAACTTTTGAAGATCTTTTTTGTAAGGCAATCGCTTTTCCGTCAAACTCTCCCATCTCGCCCAAACACGTGTTTAAAGCTGTCAGCGACATCGGCTCCCGAAAAAAAAATCATTTGAAACCTGACACTTCCGGTTCAATCTTCCCCACTCCACCCATGTTAAGGTCAAAATCCCCACCCCCGGGCGCAGAAAATAGTGAAATGCCCAGAGTTTGCCCGGGGGGGGGGGAAGTGGGATATTGAAGTTTCGATTTGATGGTGAGGTTGGTCATGATAGCAACAGAGATAGGAAAAGATTCGGGATCATTCGTATTTTAATAGATGATGGGTTTGGTTTGAGAGAGGAGTTGGAAACAACTATCTTTCATTAAAAAAGGAAGGAAGAAGGAGACTTGAAAAATAGTAACCTTACAATAGGGATAACTCCGTCAAAACAGTCATAGGTAAACCGGATGTTCTTGTCAAATTTATGAAACTCGCTGAGGATGCCAGGTAACGAGAGTGTCATCTACGTATCTGCAATAAAACTTGACGGTTCCCGAGTCGATGAGTTTCGTCATTGAAATAGCTCCAGACGGCCTTAGTATCCATAGAAAAGACACGTTCACCGGTCTATACACCAATTTAAAGAGCTTCGTCCCCTGGTCTCACAGGATAGCCTGGGTTAAATCTCACATTTACCGTGTCCTTCATATTTGTGCCCCGGGTAAAGTTAACGCCCAGTTACTCAAGATTAGACAATTCCTTACTTGGAACGGTTTTCTCCGACGTGTAGCCGATGGCCTCAGTAATCGTACCAAGGCTTACTGTTTGTACAAGACCCTCTCTCAGGACCACGCCCTGGAAACAGTTAGCGAGAGTGGGATTATCTGGATTAACATGCCATACATAGGCGAGAAAGGCGAACAATTAACAAAATCCTTGGTTCACAAGCTCCGCAGATGTATACCAACCTCCAAAAATGTTTTATTTCGGATTCTCCCTAGAACAAACAAGACCTCCTTTTATACCAAAACAAAGGACAAAACTCCGCTATTAAGTAAATTTAATCTTGTTTATCAATTTACTTGCCCTTGCTGTAATTCTAGTTACATAAGAAAAACTGAGCGCACCTTGTACGAACGTACAATGGAACATGCCCGAGACAAGGACGGTGCTATTTGTCACCATTATTTATTATATTATTTAAATAAGTCTCCTGTATTTAAATGACGCACTCTGTAAACCTTGATTTGCCTGATGATGATTTTGAAGTAAATCGAACTATAGCAACAACATCCGTATAACTCTGGTGAATACCGCCATGAAATTGACTTTGTTCGGGTTGTCTTTTGTACTTCGTTATTTGAAGTTGTCGGCTGGTCCCGGATTTTGGTCAAGTAACCTTACAGTGATAGGAAATAGTTCCTTTATAAGTCAATTTCGTTTTTATATATATAGTTGGAAAGAGTAAGAGTATCTTGTAGCAAGAGCTACTCTTCCTGACGAGCCACTGTTAGGGCTCTAAGTGGAAGATATCACTCGATACAGTGAATGTCCAGGTTTCCTTTCTAACGGAAATTCCTGTATGGTAACGTATTGGTCCAGTGAAAGAACGATATGGCAACGCGAAATTATTTTCTATATTCTTCGCAACTAAGTCCGTTTCGACGTTGGAAAAACAAGAACCTTATGAAACAAATGAAACTGACGAATCAACCAATGAATGGGATCATCAATCTCTCAAGTGTCAGGTAATTGTCACGAAATGGATCAAAATGGTTAGATCATTTATATCATTTTTTTATAGTCACACGATTTCCGTTCCTTCGTCCCGACTCCTCTTCTGCCAAAAGAGTTCGAAGTTTTTTAAATTGAACTTTCCTTTGTCTGTGCTGTCTATATTGGGTGCCAATCAGGCTTGATTGAAGATACTTATAATATACGGGTAGGATATCGTCACATGATTATGTCTTGCTCCCATTTTGCCTTGGATAATTTAAAAATCCATGATTCAAGGTGGTCTTAGATGACATTCTTAAATATGGAATATGTTTTCTTGGAACGTTCTTGGCTGGCCCACCTCGAGAAAGATGACTTGAAAACATTTACCAGTTTCTCATTTTAATATTCCCAAATATCGAACGCTTTTATTCAATCAATGCTCTATCCTTTGCCAACTTTACAGGCTGGATCGCAACTGGACCTATCTTACGAAGGAAGTCGAGTGGACAAGAGGGCCAGCAAACCTGTATCCAACGCCGAAGAAAAGGTAGAACAAGGAAAACCATTTATGGTGTTATTCTTCAAGGAAATTGCTAGAATTCGTGTTTTGTGTGCCCATGTCCTGAGCTTTTCCTCTTGTTAAAGTTTAACCATCTCTTACCTTACCACTTGTTTGTCATGGCTAGAAATCTCAGACATCGGATTTCATAATACCAACTAATAATACCAACTTCATTCATTTAATTCAATGAAAGGGAAGGATACCAGAGGTTATCCCTATCGAGGGTATCCAGCCACAGTCGGATGTAATTGACTGAGAGTCGATTTTGATGAGGGAGGAAAACTGGAGTACCCGGAGAAAAACCCTCGGAGTCAGATTGAGATCGACTGCAACTTAGCCCACATACGCCCCGTGGCCAGGGTTGAACCCAGGTCACAGAGGTAGGAGGTGCCGTTGATGACCGCGAAACCACCCTAGCCTGACTCCCCGTGAGACATTAAGGGTGCCTTACATTCATGGTGTCACACAATGGACAACTCCGCTGGGTTTTTGCGTCTTTTCGGGCTCATAGGTTTAGGACACATCCAGTAGTGACATTGCGTGCTCACCATTTAGCCAAATAATCCGACCAGATAAGAATGGCGCTTACCATTTACTACCCAGCGTCCCATCCCGCATATTTTCTCGATCTTGTGAGAAAGGGCTTGGAAAAGGAACGATTAATTCTCGCAAATGGTAAGGAAATTTCCCGAATTCCGTTCCGAACGAAAAAAATGGACTACCTCTGGAGTTTGTCCACAATTTGAGAAAAGATTTTCCGGAAAATTGCCTTTCCATTTGACCTTAAACCGAAATTTTCGGATTTTTTGGCCAAATGGTAAGTACCCATTCACATCTGCTTGGGGTTCAACTGAAGCCGCTGACTGAACTATTGCCCCGTGAAAATGACAGCAATAAACTGTCAGTGAAACAAACTTTTCAACGAGTGGTTTTGGAGGACATTTGGACGAATTTTAGCCAATATATGGCGCAGCGAATATCTTGAAGTTTAGCTGAGAATGGCTTGGTGTATTTTGGCTTGTTTTTGACCAAAAAAACCGCAACAGCGACAGATGGCAGGGAGATGTCCTGTAGCGTTTCTTGGAGCTTGACTTCAAAGGATTCAAAATCTCAGTGAACAAATTTCAATTTACGTTACGGCGTGAGCCGAGAGGCATTCATTGACAGCTGGATTTACTTTTTCGAGCATTCCGCCATACTGTCCTCGTGGAAAAATTCTTCGGATCTTCAAACGATAACGACGCGGAGAAGTGCAAGTCGTTTCGCTATTTATAGGATTTCTCGATTGCTAGTAGAATCGCAGTGAACAATTTGGATTTTTCGTTCAGTTTATTAGGTAGCGTTGATTTTTCATTTTTTGTCCCACTAAAAGCTATAAATTTCTTGGCCATACGACACGATGTAACGCGAAAATGCTGTGTTGAGAGCGCATGCCTGCCTGTCCAAGATCTGTAGCCATGTCAAACAATCTTTTCCTTGAACAGTCTGGAAGGAGGTTACAGATTGTGGCATGCCCTCTTTTTATCCTTGTCATGACTTGCATTACCCATAGTAGAGGTATTAATCGAAGTTTCCAAATCTTAGACCCTTGAGATCACATTACATATGAGTACCTGCAAGTATAAAGGCAATGCTCAACCACCATGCACCATCCTCAGAGCACAATCAGGAGAGCATCTCTCTGACATCGTGCAGGTGCTAGGGATTCAAGTCATGAAAACGTTCTCTTCTAAAGCTATTCCACTTGGCTCCCTAATTTTGGAGAGAGAGGCTTTCTTTTTGCAGTTGCTAAGAATTTTTCATAGTATCTTGCTACAGATTCACAATACGTGGCCATACGATATTGAAAACAACGACCTTTTTTTACATCAGCAGAAGCAGTGTATAGAAGAAGAAGAGGATAAACTTGTCGCTTCAGCAGAAACTGGTAGAAGTTTAATTAACTGCCTTGTCTTTTGATTCTATGAGAGGCCAATTCCTTTGATCATTTTTTACAGTGACATCATTTCTTCCACAGCACCTGAGGAAACCATACAGTATGATGACGTCGGAAATGGGAAAACCAACGATTATGGTGAGCTTTTTCTCTTCTGTCGCACAGATCTCCCCTACTCATTTTTGCCCGTCACTGTGTCTCTCTTGTTCGTTTTGTTTTTGCGAAATAAAGTTGTGAAACTGTTTACCAATCATCTGTGGCAGATGAACGTTGCGCTTGACTTCAACTAGTTGCCTTTGCAGGGCTTCTGATCAGCTCGGAGATACAATATATATCTTACTAATCTCGTTTTCTAGGTCCGTACTGTAAGTTACAGATCCTCGTATTTTTCCCTTTAATTTATGGCCCAAGCGCGAAAAAAAGCTCGGTCTGTAACTTACAGTACGGACCTGGAACTCGGTTAGTAAGAGGTATTTGTTACCTTCTGTCATTATCATTGAACATTCTTTCATATAGTTGTACCACATCGCACTATCTTTTATGCACGTTTAGGATGGCACGGCGTATCTGACAACAGATGTCTGTCAAAGTTTTTCAGTTCTTCATATATTCAGACCATTTCTCTTGTCATTATAGACAAGGTCGAAAATAAACGAAAGAAAAACAAGCGAAAGAAAACGAGGAAGAAAGAGAAGAAAAAAGCGGAAAGTCAGAAAGCGAAGAATGCTTCTAGTTCAGGTAAAACAAAAAAGAGTGACTTGCCACAGGCTGTCAATTATTACATCTTATTATCTCGACCTCGTTTAACGCTCGAAGAGTTCTTTACACTTCATTTTCTGCAACTCATACTTTAAGCCTTCACTGGCAAGGATCATCCATGAGGTTAGACATTTGAAAGTCTGCTACTCTATGTTGTTACTGTAGTGAATCATCTAAACGCCCGTTTCTGCAGACTTCGATCTTACCCCACCTCTTCCCCGAAGGTACAGAATCACGGTTTCTTCAGAAAATAATTTCTTGATTCACTTGTGCGAATTGCTGTGTTTTAAGGGGAATAAAGCAAATGTCGTAGAGGGTTAAAATTCAGTTTCTGGAAATGTGCTTCGTCCGGACAATCAGCCTTACCTTATCTATTTGTCTCTGAGGGAGAGAAAAAGTTGGACTTGTGACTAACACGCGAACTTCGCATATGTTTGCAGCTCAGAAACCACTACCAAACACCCAAACCCAGTCATCTGATGAAATGTCAGAGGAAGACAATTCTCAAGACACCTACTCAGTCACTGGAGACACCGACGACATAAGCCTGGGATATCTCGATCGTGCCACTTCAGAAAATATTTCACCCTTTTTTCAATTACCTTCTGGAGTTCCTGCGGCTTTTGTTGGTGACGTGGAAGACGAATTATTGGATGGGTTTACTGAAGTAAGACGCTCACGCCGTCCCTTTGGACAATTTGCAAAAGCAAGTACAAGTAAGCCAGCATCATATCATCAGAACCAGTTGGAAAACCAGCTATCACAGACTGCCTTAGGAGAGAGAGAAACTTTGCATTCACAGTCAATGCTAACGCCCCAATCAGGTTCTATGAAGAACATAAAACTGAACCGTGCAGATAACGAAATGGAAGGAACAAAAAATCAAAATACAAGTAAGGCACCAAATCTCTCAAATTTCGGGGAATTTCCAACCCTGGAAAATCGTTTGTCTCAAAGGTCAGGTCGGGGCTCCATAAATACGGCTTATTCCGCTGTTGGGCATGCCTCAAAGGTAACTTGTTTGCAGTCGTCACCTCCAACTACCTCACAAAGTCAACAGTCAACAACCATTAACTCCGAGCAATCGTACCAAGGGCTTCCTCTCGGTAATAACTCCCATACAGGCTCTTTCCCCGTAGCGTCGATAAGAGGTGTAACTACTGTTAGCTCTTTCAAACATTTCAGTGATGCCAACATCAGTTTACGAAGCCTCAATGATGGCCAACGACCGTGCCATAACGCGATTCCTGACGGTGTATTTGTAGTGTGTGACCACTTTTTGCGAGGACAAACTGCTCCGTCGTTGAGAGTCTGTACCACTTGTCAACATTCTGAGAGGCACAGCCTTTTAAGATTCGCTGTCTGGAACAACATTATGCATCGCTGGCAAGCAATAAGACCCTATCCCGCTTCTCAGGTCCCACCAAGAGCCACTTTGGATGTGTGCCGACATTTTGCGACACACAGGACTTGTCCAAAGGAGCCATGCACGTTCCCTCATGGGAAGGTGGAATCGGCTATGTGGACAATGGAACGCCAAGGAAGTGAGTATCTTTACTAGTTTTGTTTATCCAGAAGAGTCTTGTTTAGTTTTAATTGAAACTGTCTGTAGATAGCACATTGGGGCAGAGTAGGCAATGAAAGGTCTACGGTGCAAGAGTAGTATTGTTTCTATACGTTACGCCCAGTACTAAATTGACAGTAGCCTGAATGCAACGTTATCTGCAGGTATCATCTCACAAACTTGTTTATTTAATCTCGATAGTTCTTCCGACACCTCAACGAATTATTTCAGCTGAGCGATTTAAGGGAATGCAGTCCATGTCAACTGGGGTGTTGCCTACTTCACGTTTTCCAGAACAGATCGCAGACATTCAACGCCAGGAGAACGCCTCAGCAGCCTCTTTAAACCTATCTCTGTCGAGTGAGAACGAATTCCCTGGCTTAGGACACGTATCGTTGAAAAACTCTACTTCAAATGTTCCGATCTTTTCAACTTGGTCCACACCTATTGAGGCCTCCGGGAAAGGCGTTTCACAAATTAGCTCGACATCATCTGCCATTACGCCGTCCCATGTCAATGCAGAAGATCTTACTGCTGACACTCAAAGATGCACAACACCAGATGTAACCTCACAAGACACAAGTGAAAATGCCGTATTAAAGGAAAGGAGTCAAACAGACGTCATCGAGAGGATCAATTCGTCTGCGTGGGGTTCCGACTCAACAGGGAGATCTACAGCTTCTCGTCTTTTTGAAACCCGTCGCAATCAAAGCAGCCAAGTGTCATCTTTTAAAAATATCACAGAAAAATCATGTAACTTAGTTAGTGATTGTAGAAGGATACCAAAGAATGTGGCTGTCGTTTGTAACCACTCCCTCGCCAAGAATCGTAAGCGACCAGCGAGCGTAAATGATAAAGCCTGCAAAGGGTGCGAGAACCGTTCAAGGCTAGAGTATGCAATATGGAATGCCAGCAATAAAGACTGGCAAATAATAAGACCGTATCCAGAGAAGGTCCCTGCCATTGTGGCGTTCACAGTGTGTCGGCAATACTCCATGAACGTTCCCTGCTTAAGATTACCGTGCTCATTTGCTCACGGAGAGGATGAACAGCTCATGTGGACTTTAGAAAGAGAAGGAGGTGAGTTAAGTTCATTTGTATATCTTGTTAATTTACTTCAGCAAATTAAGTGTTGATTTGTTTAAAGTGTTTTATTTGAGAGCTGCCCACAAAGTAGCAGTTTTAATTTGTCTTCCCAACATATGGCTACTCTTAAGAAGGATGTGGAGAGTTTAAACGACTCTTTTGAAACGTCAGCCTATATCAAAGCCAACTCATCATTTCTTTTTTTTTTTCCATAGTTCTCCCCACTCCACGTGAAACTCTGACTGGATCGCCTGGGAAGGTAACCACAAAGGCAACCCTTTCTAATACACGCTTGAAGTATAGACCTTCCCCTCCTGGAGTGAAAAATGGCGCTTACAAGTTATGCAGAAGGTATGTTTGTGGTTTCCATACGGTTTTTACAAATCGCCGCCGTTGTTGCGCGTTCGAAGAGCCTTGAATAGTGCCAGTCCACGTGGATTTCCTTGAGGCTCTACAATTAAGACAGGGACACTTACGACAGGTCTCAAAAACCGCTGATTGGCTAAGGTTGCCTTTCAAGGACGCGTGCGCAAGGCGGTAACCACTGACTTATTGTTCACTGGCGAAAAACATGGCTGCCATCGGGTGTTTATCCGATCTCCGTCGATAGAAAAAAAAGACCTTTTTCAGGCCAGTAAAACGGACGAATGTTTTGACTGCATAGTGCGTTTTTATGCCAGCGAGATTCTCTTTTTAGTTGTGTGCCACCGTACTTTTTAGCCAACAGTGCTACAAGGGAAATTTCCTTAGCAATTTCAAGGTCAACGCGAGTCCAGGTTGCTGTGACAGTGTTTGAGTGGAAATTTGTTTGTGGAGCTTACCGGCTAATGGAGTACCATCTTGATTTCAATTCATGCGTTTATCTCTTAAAAAGTGGCGCAAAAAATATATCGCTAAATTTCCAAATGGTTTCTCTTTCGACTAAATATTTGCACACTGTTTCCGCGGGGGCCCGCATCTAGCAGAAAATGTTAAGATTTTTGCATTTTTCTTCAAAATTAAGTTGTTAAAATGGCCATTCAAGTGGTCCATGGAAGCAAATTTATTAAGACGGAGGAAAAAAAAGAAATGCATGACGTCCCTGAAAAGTTAGAAATGTATTTCAGTCGTTCAAAGATAAATTTTTAAGTGAATTTAGCACCAATGTCATACATAACATGCCATATAAGCACCTCATATTGGGTACACTAGAAGGAAACCTTTTAGTTGCAATTATATTTTGCTATAGTCATTTCAAGCAAATGCCAATCGTTTGCTTCCCTCCAAATTATAGAAATAAACATAGATTAGGTTAACTCTGAATAGCCAAAACAACAATACCGGTATTCCAAGTTGAAAATTTGATTCAGAAATCCAGCTCACTAGCAGGGGGGATTTTACTGTAACAAAATATTACTACAGCTAATAATACACTTTCAACACATTGTAGTGGGTTAATGTGACAACAAAAATAATTAATCAAGAATTGGTTTTATCTTCCAGCAATAAAACAGCAGGAGGATATAAAATTAGGTATCTTCAAAGTTTAGAAAACTTGTTGAAGGTGATTCAGGGTTATTATCCAAAACAAATTTCATGCTGGCCTACTAAATACTTCCAGTGCAATAGATTATTTAACCTCTCTTTGTGGACTCTGGTTGCAACACAGTTGTTTCAATAATTTAAATCCCCTTCCATTAGATTTAACTTTTAAAAAACTCCATAACTTCATATTTATGTAATAATTGTTCAAAGCCATCGAGCAAAAGCATACAAAGCTACATTTGAAAGGGGCGTAATCCCATGGTGGAGTTTTCTGGAGAAGACTTTCACAGAAATAACTGCTGTTACCTTTCCATATGGAAAAAATATTTCAACATTAGGTGCAATGAATTTTTAGCAATTGCTTTAAAGAATACTAATCATTCCTACCATTTCCAAGGATAAATAAATTAAAGTTGAATGCAGTAAGTGTAAGAAGTAATTGTAAAAAGTAATTTAGTCCCTGGATAGTACTATAGTACTTATTAAACAATGGTGGTAAAGTAAACAAACTGCCCCACGGGGGGCTCCCTTACGAAAATGACAGGGGTTCTTTTTGTTCCTTTTTGGAGAAAAAAATGTGGATTTGTACTGCTTATGATGCTGAGACCAAACAGCTGGCGGAGTTGCTGCAGTACATTTAAGGCTATCAATCTGAAAAATGACTAGAACTGTAAGACAATTTGGTACATGAGCAAATAACTTTTACTTATGAATAATGCATTTTTATTGGGAAAACCCCTCCTGAGCAAACTGCATCCTCATGTTTGGATTCCCATTGATTTAATGACTTTAATGGTATAGGCAAATTTGTTCTACAATATATACTCAAATACCATTATAGTCTTTATAGTTTACTCCTCGAGCCACCAGCTTCAACTTTGATACTTTGTTCTAAAAGCCAAAGCAACGCAAAGCAAAGCATGGTGGAGGTGATGATTAATCAATTGTTTTGGTTCAAATGAAGAAAAAGAAAGTCAAACTAACAATAGCACTTTACCCCTTTCACCCCTAAACCGGCCATACTTAGCATTTTACTCTGTCTAACACCAGACGATTTTACTTGTCAATGGGGAATCCCCAGGAGTCAATGGGTTAATCACTCACTAAAAAATGTCCCAATAAAATATTATGTTCCACTAACAACCAAAACTGTACTAATAATTTGAATTACAGCTAAGGTCTGTCAAATTTCCATCTGAGTTACCTGACAGCTCTTACAGTACTTCTCAACATAAAGAAAATAAATTCTGTGGACTTAAACATTCCCAAATAGAAATGTTGTATATTCCAAATATTGTTACATAAACTCTTCAAGATTTACCTGCTTCAGGAACTTCAAATCAATGAATATGTGGAATAATTTTCCTGGACTCCTGCAAACTATGTGCATTTTTTAATTGTTTGCCCTTTAAAAGTAACACTCAGAAATAATAATGCAAATACAACTGAGGCTGTTTTGCCTTATCTACAAGACAAGACAACAATATCCTTTATTCAAACACAATCAATATGAAAGCAATAATACATGCTTGTGGGGTCATGTGCTAACTATAATAAAGATACACTACAGGAAATAAAAGCTTAAAACTATGTGACAGACCTAGGATATCAACACATAAGGGATAAGAAAAATAAATCAATTGCTATCCAAAGATCTTATTGCAAATACACCAAAAGGTAACGGTTGATTGACAAGTTCCTTGTGCAAAATGGTAGAGCATGTTTGAAGTCCATCAGGACCAAGATGAGAAGTTATGATAAAAACTCTAAACATATTTTTTACCAAAATTATTTTACTGCCATCAAACCCAATGATACCTTATGCATGGGACACTGTTTCTAGCTGCAGCTCCAAATCACATAATATATTAATAAATTTTGCCATCTAAGAAAAGAACAAACATGTGGGGTGTAACCAAAAAAAGTCCAAGGCAATAAAGCTTCCTTTCAGTTTTTTCAGGAAAAACTATCCACTGTTAACCATACTTGACTCAAAACAGATTCCTTGATTCAGCAACACATGACAGTCCCCCCAAAACCAAAATTACATCATTAATGCTTCCAGAAAACAACAGTCTAAAAAAAAAAGATTTGCAAAACAGTCACGAACCTGAATCTATAGAGATCTATATACATCTGTACCTACACTTCTGTTCTTCCAAACATTATTTTAACTAACATGGATTTTGATTTTGATTTTAAACTCAAATTAATTGCAAATCCATAACTTGGTAACTACTTGAACGCAAGGATCGTTGAGTTGTGACTGCTAAAAAGTACAATAACTTAGACATTCACCAGAAAAGGGAATATAAATGACCTTAAAATCGAACTTAAGACGAATCCAGTTTATTTTCACATCAAAAGAGAGCAGCGTACAAAGATAAAAAATCGACGATATTGAAGCATTTCTTAACGTGAAATTACAATCATGATGGAGCTATAACGCTGGACGAACGCTAAGCGGAAAAACAAAATTGTAAATTATTACTCACAAATTAGTTTGCGAAGTCATCTTTTGCACAGGATCCGACTTAGTCTCGTCACTCTCGCCATTATATGAACTTCATGCAGTCGCTTCTTTCGGTTTAAATCCACAATAACACCTTTAGGAAGTGTTTTCTCAAGACCATTGGAACCAAAAAAAAGTCATTTTTGATATTTTCTTGTGGAAAAAACAACGTAAACGTAGTCCACATCTCAAGCTTAACAAACCATGAGCAGCTTTAACAAACGAGAAAAACAGAGTCCGGTTCATCTTCCACTAGCAGCGAACATTTACACGAGAAGGAACCAGATAAGGGACAATATCCTTTGGATAACCGCCGATCTCTCTAAACTTCGTACAGAGGTAAACTAGAAATGTCGAAGGCGCAACTCAACCGATTATTAAAATTTGAACAAATGTACGAGCGGCCTGGTGAGAGGTTAAAGTACGTGGGGAAATCTCATTTGTCGTCCGCCATTTTGAAACATTGATGGCGGGAAATAAGTGAGCATGCTCAGTGGTTTTTGAGACCTGTCGACACTTACTCAATGTTAGGAATCCTCCTAGCTGACACTTGTTCATTCCATATGACTACCCCCATCCCTCAGAACCTGCCATGGCGGACATATACTTGCATGTAGGACATATACTTGCTTTCTTGCATAAATTAATTTTCTCTCACTTGAACTGCCATGTGGGTTCTTAATAGACTCCAATTGGTTGCGGTTAGTTTCTTACAAATGCAAATCTACAGGAAAATGCTGGGAGGTGCGAATACCCAGTGGAATAACTGTCCATCAAATGAACAAGCAGTTTGCAGGCAGTAGATTTCCGAACAAACCCGATCACTCCGAATAGTTTGATAGAAAATCCTACATCTCATTTGCGACATGATTTGCGACAGCTTAAGCCCGGTTCCCACTTGTGGAATAAGCACAAGCTCAAGCGTAAGTATTAAAAAACACGTGTGGTAACTGGCTTGAAATAAACGTGAAATAAGCATAAGCGTAAAGCGCAAGAAAGGAAACTTTTTCCTTTCCTTGCGCGCATGCTCGTCATACGGTTGTGTTTATTTCACAAGTGGGAACCGGCGTGAGTTTGCTCAAGTACGACGATTCGCACACCATCTTGAATTTTACTAGATCTTCTCGGACGTTATTACTACGCTTGCGTATGCCAAATCTCACTGTGTAAACGGCGCAAGCTTATCCTTGTGCTTACGCTTGTGCTTATCGCTTTAGTGGCCGGTTCGTATGTTGTGTCATGAGCGTCTTAACACATTTTTATTAAGCCTCTTGTGGACTGCAGGCAGACCTCTCGTTGCGACTAATTTTTGCCACTTCTCTAAATTGTAATGACAGAGAATTTCACAATTTTTGTCTTCGTTCCTGTCACGTTTCATTTTACATCATTCAGAGCTGAGAAATCATCAAGCATGATTCACACGAAACATGCTTGGTTTAACTTTAATTACGTTCCGGACGAGCCAAACTCCCCTGTTTTTTCTGTTTGGAAATGGGCAAAAATTGTCATTACTTTGAAAAAAAAAAAAAAACTCGCCTTAAATGCACGAAGGACTAGTTGGTTTACTTTCCCGTGCGACAGTTGTTGAAGCGTTTTACGCAACTCTAATGCGTAAAACACAAGTGTGCGCCGCTCTCTGAGAAGCCGTCCATTACGAAATCGACTCGCTGGCTTCTCTGAGCTTTTTATAGTTTGTCGCTCGATACATTTTCGGTTTAATGAAGGGGTAGTTTCTAAAGAAACTGTGGTGCTGCGTCGGTGGGGAAGTAGTATACAAAAATTTGGTTTATCAACGGAGTTGATAATGTAAATTGGCCACCGTACAGAGATTCTAAAAGCTGACGTTTCGAGCGTTAGCCCTTCGTCAGAGCGAATCGAGGGATTATGGGTTACGTGTAGTTTTTATAGTAGAGTAGGAGCTACGCTATTGGTGGTAACATGGCAACGTGAAGAATAGGAATATATTAGTTAAATGAAAAGCGTTCGTTAATACCGTGAGGATTAAGGGTGCCGATTTGAAAGATGAATTTTTGTTCCAGATTCTTGCGGCTTTCCGTCGTACCTAGATGTAGGGAAAGGCCGCAGATAGCCATGTGTTTTTTGGAGTGGTTAGGCAGATTAAAATGGCGAGCGACTGGCTTAGATGCATCCTTGTCATTCTTCTCAACATCGCGAAGGTGTTCGCGGAATCGGTCACCTAGTCGTCTACCTGTCTCACCAATGTATAATTTATTGCATAACGTACAGGTTATGCAATATGCGATATCTTGCTAGTGTTAACAATGAAAAGACAAGTTTTGCATCGTGAGCGCGCGCATTTGAAAGTGCCGGGTTGCTCGTTGGTTTTGAGCGCGCTTCTAACTAAAAAGTTGCCTACGTTTTTGTCGCGTTTGAATGAAATAAGTGGAGGTTGCGAAAAGATTCTACCAGTCTCGGGATCATTTTGGAGTAATTTAAAATTACTAAGAATGATGCTTTTGACTGCGTGATTATGAGGATGGAAAGTGAGGGTGAATGGAATTTTGTCATTCTTATCTTTCTGTGACGTTTGTAGTGACGACTGTCGATCAAATTGTTGGGCGCGATGATGGCCCGCTTTGACCACAGAGACAGGATAGCCACGTTTTTCGAAGAACTGGCACATCTCCTCTGATTTGCTGGAAAAATCGGAGTCGTCACTACATAGACGTCGAAGTCTAAGAAATTGAGAATAAGGAATGGAGTTCTTGACATGTGATGGATGTGACGATGAATACAACAAATAACTGTGTGAATCAGTAGGTTTGTAGTGCACACTAGTACATAGCACGTTGCCTCTAATAGAAACTTTGATATCTAGGAAAGCCAATGAAGTTTCCGAAATTTCCCAGGTATATTTAAGAGCCGGATGAAAAGAGTTGACGGAGGTTATAAATTGATCGAGTTGTTCTCTGCTGGATGAAATAGCGCCGATGCAGTCGTCGATGTAGCGGCCGTAGAGTTCAGGTTTGGGGCCGCTGTACTGATTAAAAAATTGGTGTTCAACATATCCTACAAAAAGATTGGCATAGCTAGGTCCCATTCTTGTGCCCATCGCTACACCATTAATTTGTTTGTAATAGTTGCCGGGAATGAAAAACAGTTAAGCGTTAGAACTAGTTCGGCAAGGCGGAGGAGCGTTTCCGAGCTAGGTTCTTTGACAGTGCGTTGATCGAAAAAGTGTTTAAGTGCTTGAAGACCTTCGCTATTAGGAATGACTGTGTATAGAGATGTAATGTCCATGGTGAAAACGCTTTACTGTTTTACTGTTTTTCATTCGCCGGCAACTATTACAAAACTTGTCTTTTCATTGTTCACACTAGCAAGATATCGGGACCTAAGCGATCTGTTACGATCACCGATCGTTTCACATGTACCTCCGCAAATGTCATTTATTGCACAACCTGTACGTTATGCAATAAATTATAGGTGACCGATTCCGCGAACACCTTCGCGATGTTGAGAAGAATGACAAGGATGCATCTAAGCCAGTCGTTCGCCATTTTAATCTGCCTAACCACTCCAAAATCACATGGCTATCTGCGGCCTTTCCCTACATCTAGGTACGACGGAACCTTCAAGAATCTGGAACAAAAATTCATCTTTCAAATTCGGCACCCTTAATCCTCACGGTATTAACGAACGCTTTTCATTTAACTAATATATTCCTATTCTTCACGTTGCCATGTTACCACTAATAGCGTAGCTCCTACTCTACTATAAAAACTACACGTAACCCATAATCCCTCGATTCGCTCTGACGAAGGGCTAACGCTCGAAACGCTTTTAGAATCTCTGTACGGTGGCCAATTTACATTATCAACTCCTTTGATAAACCAAATTTTTGTATACATTTTCGGTTTAGATTTCTTTTTGCCCGATTAACAGATTGTCCATGCTGGAATCAATCTTACGGCTTAAACCAAGCACAGATATTTCAATGCTTTTTAATGTGGCCTCAAGTCCCAAGCACCCGTTAAACTGGCGGCATGAAGCCAACATGATGAACGAATTTCTGATGCGTTTCGGATGCGTTACGCTGGCGACAGGGAAAGTGAAATGATGATGATCAAACTTCTCCGCACAATTATTTGTGGCAGAGTTGAAAGGAAAACAAATTACTTGATTAGTGACATTCGTCACATAATTCGTCAATTATGCTCAGTCCGAGAAATTTAAGATACATAACAAAAGGTTGATTTCGCATGTAGACAGAGGCACCCAACGAGAATGTTGTTCAAAACCACTTAAACATAGCATTGTTAAACGTAATTTAGTATTTAGACGGTAGATATAGCCATATTTTATCCCCTAAACATTTTTCATCTGTTCGGATTTCCTAGCTGAAAGTCTAGTGATCCGAAAACAATAGGGATCAAAACTTACCTTTTCGAAAATTTCAGCAAGAAAAAAGGCTCCCGAAAATTCTAGGTGACCTTTTTAGGGTAAAAATCCGTTAAAAATGGGCAATTATACCATTTTTCAGATGTTCGAAAATCCTAGGAGAGGCAGGCAAGCAAGAAATTTTACCACAAATGTTCCGAAAAATCTAGATCTCAAATCGTCTTCCGAACAGATATTTTCCGAAAATTGACGTTGGGTGCTCCTGATCAGAGTTGGTTTGAAGGCATCTCATTAGGTCCCTTTACACCGCCGAGGAATTATATTAGGACGTAAAGTTAGGGTATACACCGCACATTCTAACTTATTTGCGCTTTTTTCGCGTCATGTGTAAGACGAGGGGTTTGAGTTTGTCGATCAAAAATACAGAACAATCTGGCGGGGCGGCTGGTATCACCGACCAGCAGTCGAAGAGAAAACATTGGTTTGGTTGACCGGTACTCAGAAACGCTTTTTCGCATTCCCGTTCCTGTCATATTTTATTCTATCGCACCCAGACGCTGATCAAACATTCGCATGTAGTTTGCTTTGATTGCGCTCGCAAACCGAACATTAAGTGCGGTCTCCCGCTCGTGTTTGAAAATGGCTAAACATTGTAATTACCTTTTAAAACCCACCCATCAATGCATGAATCAATATGTTAGCTTAACTGTGCTATTATAGTGACAGTTCTTCATGCATAATCACAATTTCAGACGCCTCTATTGTGTCATTTGGTTGTCATGACAACTAAAGATAAAATTTTAAAAACCGTTCGCAGTTTGAATAATCATCAGTTCTCACATCTTTATCGTCATGGAAAAGTGTTGCCGACCCGAAGCAAGGCATTTTAGACAGCTAAACGACATCCAGTTGCCTAAAGTTAACACGCGAAAAGTCGAGCAAGTCACCGTCCTGCCCGATGAGTACATCGTTGAGCGAATAGTCGCTAAGCGAACGAGAGAAAAAACCACGGAGTATCTTTTAAATTTGGGCTTGTTATAGACCTGAGGAAGCCACGTGGGAGCCAGCTGCACACATTCCTCCATGGCTGCACTCGCATTTTAACTCAAATTTCCAATAGTTTTTACAAGTCGTGTACATCTCCCTAGCGTCTCGATAAAATAATTGTAATCTGGTCTTCATTTTGCAGCCTACAAGTCTTGACTTCTACAACCGAGATGCTTTTAGAATGAAAATTAAAGTAGGGCGTTTGCCCATTTCTGGCGCCATTTCTTTTTAAAATGTAGTTTGTCGCTTTCAAATTTCGCGCTTCAGCGCGTCACTTTTATGCTAATGCGATGATTAGTCATATGAATATTAATGATGTCCGGCCATTCTGCGCCATGCTCAGAGAGGGGCGCCTTTCTTGCAGTTCCTGATGATGTAGGCGTGTCCCGCGACTTTCACTTCAGTTTTACGCCTATTTTAAATGTTCCATATCTGTATTAGCAAGGGCTTAAGAGAACATGCAAGATTTATTAAAAGCTTGCAATAATAATAAATCAGTTTTGTTATGTGTTCTCTTTTGTCTCCTCAGTTGCTACACTCGGGAACGATGCAGGTTTGGGCGGGGATGTATCTTTGCCCATAGCAGCGAGGAACTAAAAGAATGGGAACAAGAATACCAACGAAAAGAGAGGGAAAAGCGAATGAAAGTCCATCAAGACAATGAAGAAATTGTGTCCATTGAATTAACATCAGCAATTTTGAAAGAACCCCAGGAAAATGTAAGTAATCAGTAAAAAAATGAGTATGTAAAAAGCCAGTTGGGAGGACTGCCCCTCATGCAACTACACTCTGTCGACCGAGAGCGGCCCATAGGTGAACACATACAGCTGTGCTTATGCCACCTCCTGCGGCTGGGTAGTATTTTAATGGATAGACAACACAATTTGCAAATTTTGTTCATCGAAGTCAGTGCCAAAACCCGATAGTGAGCCTCCCTTAGCGTTTCTCGAAAGTCCCAAACCTTTTCGGGCTTATTTCGGGTGACATAAAACGCTTTGTGCCTTCAAAAGGAAAACGTATCTTGTCGTGAAATTGCAATTGTTTGTTTTTGCTGGTTTCGAAAGCATGTACAAACACATATTTTTCAGAAGCAGCAGATCCTAGTTTCACGAATTGCTTTTAGGGCCCGAACAATTTTTGGGGCTTTTGAGAAATAGGCCCCAGGATGATTAACCCACCATGATGATACCATAAAACAAATGGCAAGGAACTTGTTGGCGGTCCTTAATACATTTGAATTCTGCGTCAATACATGGCAATTACCAACAACTAGTCTCTAAAAATGTCCAATGGATAACTCCAATTCACTCCTCTTTTTGCAATGCACAGCTTGTGCAGGATCTCGCAGGAGTTAATATCACCTGCACTCCTCCGGAACTCAGCGTGAAACTTCAAGACAGTGATGACGTCCACAGATTCCAGTGGACATTCACCCTTTTGTTTGAGGTCAGTAAACTGAGTTGCATGGGAAGACCTTTCCAACAAATTCAGGAATTGTAATGCTTTCTTAATAAAGGTATTTCCATGAACCCATACACAAGATTAACAATCTGGTATCAGGTTTGTCCTCACCAGCGTCAGAATAGTGTCTATTTTTAAACCAAGTTTTGCGGGAACACAACTAATAGACCAAATCTGGATTAAGTTTCTTTGTGTATTGTACTTGCATTACAATATGTAGCATTCACATTATATGGAAATACCCGGAAAAAAACGTTTTATTCCTCCAAAAGGGTTTGAATTAGTTACAACGTTGAGTTTGCCGATTTGGTCTATCCTCGGTTTTCACATGACGTGACGACCGCCATGTTGGTGCCCCTAAACAAAGAAAAGGCGGCCATGTTGGTGCCTTGACCAAATCCTCCGGGAATTCAACTCTATTATTATGCAAACGCTTCCTTTTGTTTTCGTTGAAAAACATGCCTGTTGATCACGTGAGTGAAAACCAACAATTGGTTTAAAAATAGATACTTTTCAGACGCTGAATTTGGGTAAATCTTACTCTTGGGTGATGGACTCTTTCTATTTCATACTCCTGGCAGAGCGACGCGATAGAAGAAAAAAAAAAGCCTGGTACTTATTATGGGCAGCGTAACGCTGAAGCTCCCTGCAAACGGACGCAACATTGTTGGTCAACATCTCCCAACATGTTCCTTCCGTTTGCACTCCCTGTTGCATGTTGTTGCGTGTTGCGTGTTGCTGCGCGAAGTTTGAAACTGGACAAAATTTGTAACCAACAACTCGCAAAATTTCTCTTGATCCGTGATCGCCGAAGCGCGGCGCAAAACTGTTAGATCCGTTTGCACAGCTCTAAAACACTGCTGGGACAAGGCAAGCGCATATGCGGGTCTCCATGGAGATAGAAACGCATTAACATGTTGAAAACAATATGGAAGCCGAATTTGTTAGTTTACGGGTCGTATCCTTCCTACAATACACTTCAGGTGTTTACACTGTTGAGAGTTGTTGTATCGGTTTGCATACCACTGCCAACAAAATCCAACATCTGCCAAAACTACTTTTCCCTCCAATGTCGGGAATTGCTGCGCCCTTTTGCACGGAGTCTAAGATTGTAATATTGGGGCCTTATTATTGGAAGCGGCCAAGGGTTTTAAAACCGGGAAGAGCCCAGCCAAATCCAAGCAAATTACCCAATCTAAAGTTTCGCAATGACTAATTTCCATTGTAGACCTCTTGTCTAAATGTTCAAATAATCAATACACTTGTTTCCTTTGAACTTCCAGCTCAGTCTGAGATCTTTTAGATTAGCATGTCGATTGCTCTCCCACTGAAACAAAGGCAATGGCTACACCCTAGACGCGCCATTGCTTCAACGGGAGATCGTCTGTCTAGCTTAGTGGAAAAATAAGTCTGAAAGGTCAAAAAGGTCCTACAACTTATTATTCCTAACGAGACAATTTGTGAAAAGCCCCCATCCCTCCCCCCTTCCCTCCCCCGCATCCACTGCCCTGCGCCGTCTACTCCGCCTGCTACACTTAAGCCGTGTACGTAACAAGACTTCGGGACATTCGGTTGTCGGTCAACATATTGGGGGTTTATTTCAGCACCTAACTAAGCGAAGAGGTGCTACAGCTGCAGTGAATTCAAGAGGGAAATACATTTTCTACGAGTGATACTTAGTTGTTTGAACCTATAACTGGACCTTAATTAATAAGCAAGCAACCCATATTTCTTTTATACCTAAGCAATTCGCAATGGAAATAACAAGGCAAGATAGTTTAATTCGCTGCTTGCCCGGTTCTTGGTAAATACTGCAAGCGGTTAGCGATAAGCGACTGTAAAGTAAACCAAAGATAGTCTCGTGTGGCACGAGCAATACACAGTTGTAGTAGTAGATGAAATGCTCTTATTCTACGTTCCTACAATTTCTTCTTCAAGTTTACCAAGTCTTCAAACGTGTGTTGAATCCAAGATCAATTTCTTCTTGCAGTAAATAAACACAAGCTGACCTTCTGACACCTATAGTTTTCAACATTTCCAGACCAAGAATAAAAATGTCACACACAAGCTTGCGAGAAGCGAGAAAATTAAATGAACAGCAATCGATGAAGACTTTTTGCTGATTGTGATAGAGATCAGTATTCAAATGTTTGCGGAAGACTTGTTCAGTGCCGGCAGCCTGAGTGGAGAACGTGCACAACAATGTAGTCCAAGAAGTTATTTCTAAATTTTCCAGAAATGATAATACATCAATTCTGATCGTTCCAGCTGTTAATCTAGGAATTCCCAATTTCGGTAGTCTTAGCTGTCATTCCAAGGGCACATGGTTCGACAATTATTCCCGGTTTCGGATCGATAACATGTTGCGCCGAGCAAGTCATACATAAATAATACTAGAAACTAAAATTCTAATAAACATAGCTTATATCCCATGGAAAACAGAATTATGTAGCCCATTTGATGTCCAATGGAAACAGATTACTTTACTTTGTCATAGAATTAAGAGTTTCGAGGGCCTTGAAAATGGCGGCTGAAGTAATGTGGGCGCGCAATTAAGTCAATTGCTTTTTTCTTTTCTGATTTCCGCAGACAAAGGATATAGGATGCCTTCGCCACGTTCTGCTACTTTATAAATACCACGATGTCTATCAACTGTCTGAAATAAGTGTGGGCTGTTATGAGGAGACGGCCGGCCTGCAAAGTTACAGAACATGTTATACTGCCAAACTTACAGGATTCTGGTACAAAGCACCCGAAGTCAGATCAACTGGGCGCTTGCGAGTTTCCCTCACTGTCTCATTCGCATCGTCATTGTATGGAAGCTTTGATCAATGCGTCGTTTTCGACTTTGGAAAGAAAACTTACCTGGTGCAAAAGCTTAACGCGGATGTACATAGCGAGGCCTCCACACTTAGTCCTTCTAATGTTCCTTCTGCCGCAATCTGGAACGAAAGGTCCGTGCAAGTGGTGAGGCTCGTTCCTGAATCGGGGGCAGCTCTCCAAGGTATGCACTGGTCGAGGGTTTACAGCCTTCAGGAAAATTTAAAGATACCTGATGAAAAATTAAGTCGCAACAATTACAAGAAAATCATGCATGCATTGTTGCATGTGGAGGAGGGATTCATGAAGGCCGAAATTGCACGGTGAGTACTACGGCCAATTGCTGAATTTTATTTTTGTTCAACATTACTAGGCCTATGAATGTGACCACACAACTATATATACATTTATTTTATACAACTACAACTGAGTAATGCATGTTCAACTATTCAGTCTGGGACAAAACAATTTCACGCAAAGACAACAAATGAATAAGGTGCCAAGTAGTGATAGAAAAGGATTGAAGATATAAAAAACCTAGGTACATTTAACTCACGACCTTTTAAGTCGATTGCCAAACCATTGATAAAGACTTAAATTGGGTTGCCAAACTAGATTTAAAATACAAGGAAGGA
>BLFP01001329.1:665154-675154 GCA_014634505.1 Montipora efflorescens
GACACCTGAAAGATTTAGGCGGCTTCAACTGAGCTATGAAGCGACACGGTTGGGAGCAGGTCAGTTTGTTGGGCTCATTTGTTCCCGTGAATGGACTCAATGATTTCAAAATACTTGTTTTATAGATGCCCTAAATTTTCATTTTGACGAATGAACATGTTCGTTACTTGCAGCCCATCATAGCTGCTTCTTTGTTTTGTAGCCTGGGCCCTTTCCTCGTAAGTCCTGAAACGCCATGCTTGGTATACGATTTGCTGGTCTCAAAAAACAACGCAAAGTCTCACCATTTTAAACTTCCTCCTGTGAAAGGTACAGTCGACTTTGTGACATCGAAAATACGTGCGAAAAAGTCTCGGGTCTTCCGTTAAAAGGGCCTTCGGGCCGCTGTTGAAATCACATCTGCTGGTCTTTAAAGACACCTGAAAAATCCAGGCGGCTTTATTTAAAAGACGGGATTCAAACCCATGACCTCTGCGATGCCGGGTGTAATGTTTTACCTCTGAGCTTGGTAGAGCAATGCACCGGCATTCAGCAGAGGTCATGGATTCGAATCCCGTTGAAGCCGCCTCAATTTTTCAGGTGTCTATTAATTGACAATTGTTAAATTATCCAATTAAGTGCGAGGGTCAAATCGTCGTTTGTTGACAACTTGAGCATTTTTTGCTAGGTTGGAGACTGCATCCGAAGTAGCGAGAAATTACTGTTTGATCAAAAAGGGGGAGTTCAAGCTTCCTTCTCGAGATGACCTTGTTGAACATCGAGTAATAATCACTACTCTGAGTACATCTAAAGTACTTCTAGACCTGCATGTTTTCCACGGTTTCTTCACTTACATTCTAATTGATGAGGCCGCTCAAGCACTTGAACCCGAGGCTTTGACACCGCTGGTCTTCGCTGGTCCTAACACAAAAGTTGTTTTTACTGGAGATCACATGCAGGTAACTGTTTAGTGTTTAGAAGATGGAACAGTAAACAATATTAGGATAAATCTGCTCAGGTTTAGGAAACAAATTTCGTGCGTCATTCACTTCTATTGCCACCGCCTTCTCTTCAATACCCAACACACTTTGCGCAGCAAGAAAATGCACAGGACCGACCTTTTATTGGAAGAAGCATAACCTCAAGTTATAAAATAGCCTTCAGACTAACATAACCTAACATTTAGAACTGATAACATGCGCTAACCACTCTTTTCTGTGCTTTCAGTTAAATATCTTTTCGGGTTGCCATCTGTGCGGTATTTGAAATATCTAACTGGAAGTGTCAACTGGTTGGGTATTTATTCCAAAACAAAGACTACTATTATCGACCATATATCCGCCCACCTCTTTCTTTTTTCAGATGAGCCCAGAGGTTTATTCACCGCAGGCAAGACAACTAGGACTGCAAAAATCCTTGGCAGAACGCCTGTTTGACCAGTACAGCGCAGAAGAAGAAGAAGAACATTTAAGGCGGCAATCCAATGTGTTGTTTCTAACTGAGAATTATCGCTGCCACGAAGAAATTCTCAAGTTTCCTTCGTACAACTTTTATGGTGATAAACTGATTGCTCGAGGTTGTCAAATGCAGCCAGCACACCCAAAGTACGGTCCTTTGCTGTTCTTTTCGGCGCGCGGAAGGGAAAAGAAGGAGCACGATAATTCCTATATCAACCTGTCCGAGGTTGATGAGGTCGTCAAAAGAGTGAAAGAAGTTGCAAACAACTGGCCGACTCATGAATGGGGCCAGAAGAAGTTATCTGAGATCGCAGTTCTATCCTCCTACCGTTACCAGGTGAGACTATGAATTTTTTGGAAACTTTTCCCTGACCGCAGATGTTGGATGAGTTATGAACTCCATGGCTAGCTGACGACCGTAAATAATACCGCTGCACGCGCACATTTAATTAAATAGGTCTCAGCTTATTTTTTTAATTCCACGAATCTCCAGTTCATACCTTCACACTCACGCTTTTACAGCCAAAGTGGACGAGAATGACAATGCATAAATGTACGCATATACGAATGCATAGTTTGATAGATGGATGGATGTTAAACGAACAAACAAACGATTGAATGAACGAGCGAACGATCAAACGAATGAAGGAACGAAGGAACGAATGAATGACGTCTGGTAAATATTAAAACATTTTATTTGTCATTTAAAGGTCCAAGCTATTCGAAGTAGACTGAGAAAGGACAGAGCGTTTACGGATGTGAAGGTGGACACAATCCATAATGTCCAAGGTAATGCGAGCATGCAGATGTTCATACTTCTTTGTCAAGTTCGAAGACAATAATTTACTCGATTTTGACCGACTAACAAATTACTGTCAAAATCCTATACAATATGCGGAACTAGAACAGAGAGATAAAGTGCCCTTTTCATGATTAACGAATCGAGGCAAACATTATTTCTCGAAATTGGTGGCACATTCAATATGATTTAATGTGGAAACAAAAGCAAAATATTCCAATAATTCTAACACACTGGATGTTTCACATTGTGACAGACAAAGACAGCGACAGAATAAAAATTTACGTGACCAAACTAATACTAAAGAGATTAAGCATCGTGCTTACGTGGCACGGCAAAGGCGAAACGGCGTGCTGTTGCTTGTCATAAAAGAATGAAAGTTATGTTATTCTAACTCGTGTCTCTCTTTTGAAAAGTTACTTGACACCTGCTGCTGAATCTCTCCACTGAATCAACTACGCCCTGAGTTATTTTCCTTACTTATTTTATAACAGGGGAGGAATTCCGAGTGCTTTTTATTAGCACCGTCCGTACATTTCACACCTGCAAGCCGCAGGAACAGGAGCTAAAGGAAAGTGGAGTTGATCGACAATTGTACTGGGAATTTTTGACTGATCCAAAACTATTGAACACAGCGGTCACAAGGGCGAGATGTTTGGTAGCCGTTGTCGGTGATCCCGTATCGCTTTGTACCGTTGGAAACTGTCGCATCATTTGGAAAGACTTCATAAAAAGATGCAATCAAAATCATGGACTCTATGGTACAACAATGGCTCAACTTGAGACCGAAATAAACGCCGCCATCGCCAGCATTCAGCTTAACCCAGATGCACAGTCGTTTGTTCCAAAATGTTCATCAATGCCAGCAACAAAAGTTGACTCCAGCCCATGTGAAGAACATAATGCTTTCAGTTGTCAGGAAGCTTGTGAAACAACTGGAGATGAAGAAAATGGTTCAAATGTTTTCCAGGAAAGAAAAGAAGAAGACAACGAAATAGATGTTGAGCAGAATAGGCAAGACTGGGCTTGTTCCATCATGGCTGCCAACGAGCACGAACAAGGAGGAAAACGGGAAAAGACTGAAGTCCAAGATGAAGAAGAGGGAGAAAATGAGGCTGAAGAGGGGAATCTAGAGATTGAGGACCTCCAAGATGACTTTATCGATGATGAGACTTTGCTTCCCAGAGATATAGATGAAATCATTTTAGCTTTTGTAAGAGAATGCGAAAGGACCATACAACTAGACGATGATAGGAGAGGAATGTTTCAAGATTCTGAATTCCCACCACTAGAAGCTTCCAGATCCAAAGAACTCAGAGTACATTCCTCTGAGAAGGTTCAGTATCACTCATTTAAAGCCATGGGGGAATTGACAGATATGTGCCCTGAAATCCGGGTTGTCGACGGTCGAGTTGAAGTGCGTCTTACAAAGTCTCCCTCTGAAAGGACTCAGCGAATTATAGCTTCTGCAAAGGAGCAGGAATTCTTAGATCCTACTGTCCTTTGGGAACTTCTACGAAAAGAACCTCAAAAGTACATTGTCTGCAATCTTCGCTTAAGTCCTGAAAATTCCCAATTAGGATATGCGGAGGTTGAAGACACAACAACTCCGGACATCCATATCAAGGGAAGAGTCCGCCAGGCCTTTGACAGAGACAAGATCGTCTTAGAGCTTCTTAATCCTACGAAGACAGATACCTCAAAGGTAGATGAAAATGAGCCAAAGATCCAAGGAAAAATCGTTGGTAAGTGCTAATTATTTCACGGGACTAAACTGCCGATAGAAAATTACCAAAAATCTATTTGAGCATTAGGAACGCACATTAAGAGGGACACTAAGAAACGAGTTGCTATTACCGGATGGTACCTGAAAACGACTATCGCTGAAAATTAGCATGAGCAGGTTAATATGAAGGGCCGTAATAGTGTAAGGTCTGTGTAAGACGGACGTCCTTACTGATTTGTGAGATGTAAGTGGGAAGAATATTTTAAACTTAAGGTGATTCCTCAGTATTGCATTGCGCATCCCTACTGCGCACGATTTTTGCGTCATTAGCGCGCGCAAATTAGCGCGTGCACGTACACAGCGAAAGAAATTTCCCTCAAGCTAAGCTCGATAGCGAAATAAATGCTCATTTTCTTTTAAACGAGCATGGTGACCTGTATTTTTTATTGCATAATAATAGTGTGCATATTGTGCCCCTTAATTTAAAAGAAAACTAAAAAAATTTATCGGAAGCAAAAAAAGATCTAGGCGAAAGCATGTGGGAACCCGTTACTCTGTGATGCAAATTATGACCGCAAAAATAACGACTCTACGAACGCTTTACGTCCACGTCGTTTCAAATAGTGTTATGTTTCCACAAATTTTATATAATATTGTTCTATATGCTCGACATTTTCTACCTGTTAAGTTTTTTTCCGAGTATTACTTTTATAAACTACCTATCGAGCTACCGCAAAATGTAACGTGGACCGATGAATAATGCGCCTAAATAGCACGAGTACAAGCATAAATTGGGTGAGATTGGCCCATCATATCTCTTAAGCGAGAATGGTGACCTATCATTTTTATTGTTTTTTTCGAAACAGTGCTTGGTAGAGAACATTCAGGGAAAGTTTTAAAAAAATTCATCGGGAACTTTAATTTCTGAGGAATCACCTTAAGAGAAGACACAGATACTTCTTCAACGAGCGTTAAACGTTTCATTTCTTGTATGTTGTTGAGCAACTAAAAGGGAATTTTCTGGCTTTCAATGACTTCTTGGAACATTTCACTGTAAAAGAGAACTTATTCCTTCTTCTTTCGATTTGACAAATGACATTCGAGAACGTCGAAACGTCACCCGCATCTGATTTTTAAATACGGAGTAAGGGTTGACGGTCACCCATGGACCATGGACTCTAAGCAGTAGCCTCGGAGCTAACATTATATATTAGATAATGATTAACGGGTCATGAATTTCTTGTTAACAGGGGTCCTAGAACACATCATAAGTCCACATGAACGCCAATTCGTCTGCACTACAAATTACGAAAACCCTACCGTAATGGTGCCCATCAACAAGTCGGCCACAAAACTGGTAAATCTTACAGATAAGGGATGTCAAGGTATACCGATCTACAAGAAAGATCAAAATAACAGAGCCACTAAGGTCAGAATATTGAAGAAAGAAGATGTACTCAGTGGAAAGTTCCTGTTTGTTGTGAGATACCTTCAGTGGAGACGAGATTGCCGCTACCCTTTGGCAATGGTAGTTAGGGAATTGCCTCGGGGAGAAGACTTGAAAAGTAGCATGCAGATTTCGTACGCCGAACGTGGAATTAGGAGGGCTTTCAAAAAAGATACGTTGAAATATGTGACGGAAAACTTTCCATCCAATTGGTCCATTCCTAAAAAAGAGTACTCCAGTCGCCCTAAGGTTGGCGAAGCCTTTACTATCGATCCTCCGAAGTCTTTGGATCTGGATGATGCCCTGACCATAGAGGAAATCTCCTTATCCACCTTTCTAATAGGAATCCACATTGCGGATGTCAGTTTCTTTGTTCAGCCAGACTCTCCACTTGATCAGGAAGCATTTTTGCGTTGCACATCATATTACCCTGGTGAAGAAGAAGAAAATATTCCCATGTTGCCGCGAGAGCTAAGTGAAAATCACTGCAGTCTTTTACCAGAAAAGGATCGTCTGGCAGTGTCGCTTTTCGTGACGCTCGACGAGGAAGGAAGGATCACCAAAGAGCCAAACGTTAAACGAACGATCGTCACGTCTTGCTGCCGCCTGAATTACACTGAAGCTCAAGGAATCATAGAGAAAAGGGAAGAGAACATCAGAAACGTGCCTATAAATATTCCAGAAAAGATCAGGCAGTTAAGCTCACTCGCCCAGAAAAGAAGACGTGAAAGGTTGGGAGACAGTGCTTTTGATCACTGGCAAAACGAAGGGATTGAAGAAAGTTTTGAAGCACATGAAATGATCGAGGAAATGATGCTTCTAGCCAACGAGGAAGTTGCAAAGATTCTTTCAGAAAAAAACCCCAACTTGGCGCCTTTGAGAATTCAGCTGCCTCCCAAGGACCAAAAACTGGGTGAATGGATCGAGAAGCACCGTAAATGCGCCAGATTATCATTTCATTATGCAAAGGTCTTGCAGGGGAATTCACAGTCCCTTGAGCTACTGAATTCTGAGAGGACCGCTTTCAAAATCCAAAGCTGGGTTTGGAGTGCAATTTATGAGGCTGTGGTGTCCTGTGACATCGCCAAGGTTTATAAACTGATTTGCAACGAAGCGAACCACCCTCAACTTGCGGCAGCACGATCCCATTTCCGACGGATTCAGTCCGGGGCGAAGTTTGTCTGTGAAGGTGACACGCCCCCTGCAAATATTCAGCACTATTCACTCGGTATGCGATCTTACACACAGTTTACGTCCCCAATCAGAAGATACATGGATATCGTAGTCCATCGCCGTCTTCTTGGTTTGCAGTCGGGTAGCCCATATGGTGGAAACATGTCAAAGGATGAGATTTCAAAAGTTTGTCGCCGCTCCAATTACATGCACGAAAACTCGCGTAAATTTGAAAGGGATTGTAAAAAAATACGTATGGCGTCAAGGCTTCAACAGCGTTGCCAGGAAACGCGTGCTTTTATTGAATCAATTGATCGGAATTCCACAAGTCTTCATATTTTAAAGCCAGAAGACGATCACCTCGCAGGGAAACAAAAGCGGTTGCTCCTAAGTCACCTCAACCCGGTGGAGCTAAAACAACAGGAAGACTTCGACGTCACTCTTAAGTGGAGGTTTAGAAAGTACAAAGCACCAGATTCCAACAGCTCTTTTAACGGGGAAGGTGACGAAACCTACTGTCACACTCAGGATTCGGTACTGGAAATCCCTTCCGATGATTGGCTTCGTATTATGGATGCTGTTAGGTCAAACGAAGAAAGCAGTCTTGCAACCATAATCAAGCAAATTGACGCTCGTCTGAAAATCACATCTCCATTGCATGAAGTGGAAGAACCTCAAAAACCTGCATTTTCTGACAAAGTCGGGCCTTACAAGCATCCTCATTTCGGCGACTCTGCTTCTCAGTTTTCCAGCGATCCAAACGCTCATTATTATGAGAAGACGTTGATAATGAGAAAATACGATTTCTTCCCTGTGCAACTCTGCCCTCGTATGATACGAGGAATCCTGGTGCCTGATATTCAGTTGTTCAAGGTAAACCCCCACCTTAATATCTGTATCGAGCACCGAAGACACCCACGCGAATCGTTTGCACATACAGCTAGGCACCAGGCGTCTAGAGAGCGGTATGAAACGATTGACGAGTACATTCGGGCTTGGAAGCCTGTGCTTGCGATGGAAGCCGCCACAGGGGCTGTCAAGGAGAATGACGGGTTCGTTATTGAACAAGTTAGCATTGAATGGAAGAAGGAGAAAGGTGTTCTCCATGGCACAGTATCTCTTCCAGGGTCCTACTGCCGTGATCGTCAACTGGAATTTCATCCTGGGGATCTGGTGTGTGCTCTTGTCCCTTATTCCAAAACGGAAACATCGGCTTCCAGTGAAGATAGAGATAAGGTGAGTTACAGCCAGGTTACCGCACACATCTTAACGGATGACTGGGTACTCAAATCGAGCCTTTTTTATATTGCACTTCATCTCCTAGTCGGGTATTATTTAAAGGAATGAAGGGGTAGTTTCTAAAGAAACTGTGGTGCTGCGTCGGTGGGGAAGTAGTATACAAAAATTTGGTTTATCAACGGAGTTGATAATGTAAATTGACCACCGTACAGAGATTCTAAAAGCTGACGTTTCGAGCGTTAGCCCTTCGTCAGAGCGAATCGAGGGATTATGGGTTACGTGTAGTTTTTATAGTAGAGTAGGAGCTACGCTATTGGTGGTAACATGGCAACGTGAAAAGTAGGAATATATTAGTTAAATGAAAAGCGTTCGTTAATACCGTGAGGATTAAGGGTGCCGATTTGAAAGATGAATTTTTGTTCCAGATTCTTGCGGCTTTCCGTCGTACCTAGATGTAGGGAAAGGCCGCAGATAGCCATGTGTTTTTTGGAGTGGTTAGGCAGATTAAAATGGCGAGCGACTGGCTTAGATGCATCCTTGTCATTCTTCTCAACATCGCGAAGGTGTTCGCGGAATCGGTCACCTAGTCGTCTACCTGTCTCACCAATGTATAATTTATGGCATAACGTACAGGTTATGCAATAAATGACATTTGCGGAGGTACATGTGAAACGATCGGTGATCTTAACAGATCGCTTAGGTCCCGATATCTTGCTAGTGTTAACAATGAAAAGACAAGTTTTGCATCGTGAGCGCGCACATTTGAAACTGCCGGGTTGCTCGTTGGTTTTGAGCGCGCTTCTAACTAAAAAGTTGCCTACGTTTTTGTCGCGTTTGAATGAAATAAGTGGAGGTTGCGAAAAGATTGTACCAGTCTCGGGATCATTTTGGAGTAATTTAAAATTACTAAGAATGATGCTTTTGACTGCGTGATTATGAGGATGGAAAGTGAGGGTGAATGGAATTCTGTCATTCTTATCTTTCTGTGACGTTTGTAGTGACGACTGTCGATCAAATTGTTGGGCGCGATGATGGCCCGCTTTGACCCCAGAGACAGGATAGCCACGTTTTTCGAAGAACTGGCACATCTCCTCTGATTTGCTGGAAAAATCGGAGTCATCACTACATAGACGTCGAAGTCTAAGAAATTGAGAATAAGGAATGGAGTTCTTGACATGTGATGGATGTGACGATGAATACAACAAATAACTGTGTGAATCAGTAGGTTTGTAGTGCACACTAGTACATAGCACGTTGCCTCTAATAGAAACTTTGATATCTAGGAAAGCCAATGAAGTTTCCGAAATTTCCCAGGTATATTTAAGAGCCGGATGAAAAGAGTTGACGGAGGTTATAAATTGATCGAGTTCTTCATCCGGCTCTTAAATATACCTGGGAAATTTCGGAAACTTCATTGGCTTTCCTAGATATCAAAGTTTCTATTAGAGGCAACGTGCTATGTACTAGTGTGCACTACAAACCTACTGATTCACACAGTTATTTGTTGTATTCATCGTCACATCCATCACATGTCAAGAACTCCATTCCTTATTCTCAATTTCTTAGACTTCGACGTCTATGTAGTGATGACTCCGATTTTTCCAGCAAATCAGAGGAGATGTGCCAGTTCTTCGAAAAACGTGGCTATCCTGTCTCTGGGGTCAAAGCGGGCCATCATCGCGCCCAACAATTTGATCGACAGTCGTCACTACAAACGTCACAGAAAGATAAGAATGACAGAATTCCATTCACCCTCACTTTCCATCCTCATAATCACGCAGTGCAGTCAAAAGCATCATTCTTAGTAATTTTAAATTACTCCAAAATGATCCCGAGACTGGTAGAATCTTTTCGCAACCTCCACTTATTTCATTCAAACGCGACAAAAACGTAGGCAACTTTTTAGTTAGAAGCGCGCTCAAAACCAACGAGCAACCCGGCAGTTTCAAATGCGCGCGCTCACGATGCAAAACTTGTCTTTTCATTGTTAACACTAGCAAGATATCGGGACCTAAGCGATCTGTTAAGATCACCGATCGTTTCACATGTACCTCCGCAAATGTCATTTATTGCATAACCTGTACGTTATGCAATAAATTATACATTGGTGAGACAGGTAGACGACTAGGTGACCGATTCCGCGAACACCTTCGCGATGTTGAGAAGAATGACAAGGATGC
>BLFP01001329.1:681913-694413 GCA_014634505.1 Montipora efflorescens
ATTTGAGTGTGAAGATGACTTCGGCTCAGGCTTCGAAACAGACTGTCATTCAATGACATCCTAAACAGTCCTTATCCGATCGTACTTTACTTTATCATGAATGTTCCGTTACTGTTGAATTAAAGATTTTGCTCTTTTTATTGCCAAGGAGATTGGAGTTGACATCATGTGCGTTGCATTCAATCATCAGGTACTGGTAAAACAGTCACTGGCGTACACATAGCTTACTGGTTCGCAGAAAGAAATAGAACTTCGAAAGCGTACAAGATTTGGGAAAAAGGCCAAGGACAAACGGAAGAATCTTTTAAGGCACCACCTCAAGTAATTTACTGTGGACCGTCAAACAAGGCTGTGGATGTCGTCACCGGTAAGTTGTGCTTCTTCAGTTTGCTGTTAAAGGGAGAGAATATCACGGTATTGCGCATGTTCTAGCCGTAGCGAATGTCACTGTTTAGATAAGCCAATCGGAAGGCTACGTATAATATTTTCTCAATTATAAACATTTACTAATGAGCTAGGGGTTGAGGCAAAATTTTCACACGTACGTGTAAATTTCTCCCTACGAATTATAACGTCGCTTCTAATTGGCTTATAAACGGTCACATTCGCCACGGCCAGAGCATGCGCAACGCTTGGTACAATCCCTTTAAAAAAGAACTCGGAATTCATTTTATTCTAAAGCTCAGCAGTTAATTTAAATGAATTCAGAAATTTTCAAAATGAAAGTAAGCGCTTTAAAATTTTATACATTAACTTTAACGTTTAAAACAATGCAATTTACAGTTTTTGAAGCTCTTCTTGAGTTGGCTAGTCAATTGTTCATGATCAGAAAGAATCTTTCTTTATCTCAATGGTAGTGAACCATCCGAAGAGATACGAAATATCAGTAATACAAGTGTTTTAAACGCAACGTGATTGCAGTGCAGATCGACGTTAGGTTCTTGTCATAACGTCATGTTATACACTTGTGCCTCATGATTGATCCAAACCAAACACTTCGTGAACTTTGCATCCTGCAAAGAGGGATTTACTGATATTTATTTCGTGCCTGCTGATGCCCGTGTTAACGCCTTGCTGTATATTAGTTGAAGAATTTTCGTTGTGCTGGCGTATCATCCTCCCGACTTTTCGGTAGCAGGAGACAGTTGTTATCAGAGGTGTCAAAAAGAAGAGAACGAGGACAATGCAGAAATGAATCTTTTTCACAGCATTGCTGTGATGTTCAAGGGAACACTGTGCATAACCTGGAATGAACCGATGCTCTTGAAAACTTGCAAACCGCGGAACTGCAACGTAACAAGCAACAGCGATCCACGCAGACGTCAGGAAAGCAATAGACTTCCTCTTTGAAAACCATCTCCGGTATATCTCGTCTGGCTTGCACATCCTCGCGTATCGATTCACGGCCGTCAGACCCATCGTTACGGGGGAAACGTATATCACAAACAAGCTGAAGAAAGCATGAAATTGGCAAACCACGTCACCGAAAACCCATTTACTGGCTACAAGCACACCGCAAACGAAGGCATCACGAAAATGTCGGACAGCAGATCGCTCAGTGCTAGAGCAACAATGTACAAATTAGTCGTTGACCGAAGTCGAACGTTCTTGAAAACTGCGATGCAGACTAACGTGTTTCCTGTTAGCGACAAAATATTTAACGTTAATATCGAGAAGACTTCCACAACGGTTATAAAGAGGCTGCGAGAACTCATTTCATCGGTCATCTTAGCGCGACTGCTCTGGAAAATGCCATCTAAAAACAGAAGGACTTTCTCTATGCAATAAATATTTACCACAATTTTAAAAGAAGCAGTCAGTTTTGTTTGCCACATGTCTCGTCAGGCAATAACTTTTCGTCGTTTCAATGTCTTAGTGTCTAAAAATTGAATTATTTTTGACATCCGTATCCTTATATCGAAATTGTTTATCTTGTTCATTTGTTCAGAATGATATCTGCTCTAAAATCAAAATCACTCGCTAGGTTTCCAGTGTTGTTTTTTTGTTGTTTTTTCTGACTCTAACCCTAACCCTTTTGTTGTCATTCTTGGTATTTATATTCCGTATCGGACAACGCTGCACCATCAATTACTTTGCAGCTTGGATATCGTTTATAATGGGTACTGAAACCTATGAGAGTTCAATCAAACAAATTAAACGAAAAATCAGAATGAACCAAATTAAGTTTTATCATTTTTCAAGAATATTTAAACTCATAAACTTTTCCTTTTTGGATAGGCATATCTTTAATTAAAAAACGAATGGTTTGCAAGTAACTATTTTCTAAAAAATAAATAATATTTTTTTCTTTTCTCGGATAAATCCCTTTTTGCATAGAATTTTCTTCTAAGTTTTCAGTCTTTTATTCACCATTGCAATTTTTTTCTTCTTTTTTCCTTTTACTTTTCTGTATCCCAAGCTGGTTTTGGTATTAAAGTTTTTATTTTCACACAGAGTTTGTTCTGTTTACTAACTCCACTGTGAGGTTGAGATTTTACCTTGTAAATTTTTCTCTTCATTTAACAACCTAGCCCTAATTTCTTACTATGATTTTCCCTCAACTCACCATCCACACACTCACTATTCTCTCCTCAATTACCCGCTTTACTAGAGATTATTATTTCAGTTAGTGGAGAGAAAACTCTTCTTGTAGGGCGATTCTTGCTGCAGCACCATAATCATGCCACAAAGGTTGCTAGTCTACTGCTGTTTTTGTTTTTTTAACTTTATACAACTATATTGATATTTATATTCCGTATCGGACAACGCAGCACCATCAATTACCTTGCAGCTTGGCTATCGTTTATACGGAAACCTATGAGAGTTCAATTAAACAAGTTAAACGCGTTGTTGGTCTAAATGATAATTCAGATTTGACCTGGTCAAAACAAGGACAGCCCAAAAGATAAAATTAAATTAAGAACATTAAAATGGTAGTCGCAACCAGACAATTACAAAAAAGAGTAAGCAGGATGTAAATGTGATTTGCAAAGAAGAAGGGCGGAAATAAGATGGTCGGACAGAGGAAAGTATTAGCGCTTCTAAAAGTGTAAGGAAATCTGTCAAGTTTGTTTTCTCAAACATAACTTAGTAATGTGGTTCCACTGTTCAGCTGCTAGGCCTGGAAAATCCACCTGCGTTAAAAATGATTTTAATATTGGGTCCTCCACCATATTATACCGAAGATCCTTTTCATTGTCACTCAACAAAAAAGCTGCTGAGATTCATAGGCATATACATTTTTTTCAACCAAATAATCATATCATGGTTTCCCGCAAGGTGTCAATTGGAAATACAAAATGCTGTATATATTTTCGAAACGAAAGACGTCATGGAATTGGAAGCTTGAAAAAAGATTTATTTCTAGGTCATCCTCAACCTCCGAAAGATAAAAATTCAAAACACCTTGCGGTTTTTGATTTTGTAATTTGAGAACGTCACTGTGAAAACCATCTATTGAAGTGTAGAATTCCTGAAACACATTGAAACAAGTTGAATTTACTTTATTATTCGTCAATGCTTGAAAGCCTTGGACTCAAGTTGTTCACCGCTGAGTAGTATGTCTCTTCCTCAGTTAAAATATTCTCTTAAAAAGTTATAATATTATTTCGTCAATAATATTGATTCTTTCTATTGCAAAAATTCTATTAAATAAACAATGGGTTACAATCATTATCTAACAACTATATATACTGTAAACAATATACACAATTATAGTAAGCAGAAGTAATAAACAGATAACTAGACTGATATTAACAAAATTTTTTAAAACAATAAAAATATATGGATAGTAATTACACACCTTAATGTACCTGTCAAATTGAAGTTTCAACATCCCCCACGGGTATACCCCGGGCATTTGACTACTTTTCCTGCCCGGGAGAGGGAATTTGATTATCTTGGTCTTTCCGGGGGTGGGGCATTTGATCACCACTCATAGGAGGTGGGGAATTTGATCGGTAGCCTCCATTTCTTGTTACGTTTCCACGTGGGTTGATAATTCATGGAGGAGACAAACGTAGATGAATTCAAAGCTAAAGATTCCGCATTCGTGGCTGATTGGTTGAAAAGCAAAGGCCGAGACAGCAGAAAGCAAATCGTTATCTTTAAGAAAATTAGGACATTTTTTAATTTCCAAGACATGTTTCGATGTTACGAACACCATCGTCATTTACAGAATATTTGAAAAACCGTTAGGACTATATAACAACTAGGCAATTAATGCATAATTAGTTATGATTAAGTGACAAGAATTACATATTTGAGTGAGTTACAGGGTGTTTGAAAGAATGTAGAGCGTAAAGCGTAAGTGTCAGGTTGACGTGATGAACTTGTTGGTTTAAATTAGGCTTTTCTCAATTTATATGCATATTGAGTTTAAGTTATTAGGGGCGGAATCAAGGATTTCGAAACAATCATTCAGTTAATTTGACTGGTACATTAAGGTGTGTAACTACTTGTTATCCATATATAACACGAGACTGACAAGACAAACTATACCCTGAAGATAATCAGGTGCTCATGATCACACGCACCTTCAAAACCTTAAAATGAAAATAAAAGCATGTTAAATGGAGACAGATAAAAATTGAAATTTTGAGAAGTGATCGCGCACTCATCTGTACAATTTAAGCAAAAAAAATTCAGGACTTCAACTACCCCGTTGAAGTCCTGAATTTTTCGGGCTTCTTTACGCAATTGCAAAAATTGCATTCATAACTGCGAGGATCATAGCTTCACTTGATTTCATATCCGCAGTTCATATATGATCCATTTCATATATCATTTTATCGTTGCTCTAGATAAATATTCCCTTGTATGTCACTTGTTATATAAATAGACTGTAAAGGATACAATCACGGGTCTCATGGAGATTTGTTATCACTTTGAAAAAATTCTCTTTTGATATAGTTGTTTACAGTAAAAAAACAAAAACAAAAAACAAAACAAAAAAATAACAACAGCAGTAGACTAACAACCTTTGTGGCATGATTATGGTGCTGCAGCAAGAATCCCCCTACAAGAAGGGGTTCCTCTCCACTAACAGAAATAATAATCTCTAGTAAAGCGGGTAAGTGGGGGGAAGTATTGGGTGTGTGGATGGTGAGTTGAAGGAAAATCATAGCCAAAAATTACCTACTATTCCCAGGATTTCACCATCTGAAAAGTTGGCATTAACCTCCACGTAAAACTTAAAGTGATTGGACTAATATTCTAATAGAAAATTTGTGTGGACTCCAAGAAAGCTTACGATATGCTCACTAACTCTTGGATTATCAACTGCTTAGAAGCATTCAATAATCCAAGAGTTGGGGAGCATATCGTAGGCTTTCTTGGCCACAAAAAGTTCCTCTTCTCCCGCTAGCTTATCTTCAAGATATTTGTACATACCGTCTGATTACATTTCTGTCTGTAATTTCCACACGATTGGTAGGCAAGATCTTCTTGTCTGCCTCAGTATGAATGCTGTGCTTAATTAAGCAGACTTCTGTAAAGTTCTTAAACTGTATCGAATTCCGAGTTGTTCTACGAAGTCCGTAGACTTCAATGTGATGGACCCAAAGGCACCAATTACCACTTGCATCTTCCGAAGTCGAGCCAGCTCCATCTTCAATTCTGAATAACCGTCATCTTGTCAAGTTGATTTCTGGCGATCTTGTGCAATTACCTGGGATGGCTTTGTCATCTGTCACTGATCGTCTTCCTGATAAGGAACCGCTACATCAGGTCGCCCGTGTTCGATGACAATCTGTGTGGCAGTCATAGTCCCAGAACAGCTTAGACTCAGCTGTTTACTGGCCCTTGTTTTACGGGACATGCTCGAACAACTTATCAGCTACAGTGTCGCTCTATACTGGTTTGAACTAGTAACAACTTGCTGATTATAAATCGAACTTCTCAAGGGCCGGAAATTCGCCTTTTTTTCTTGACGTTTCCTGCACGCACTCCCTTCATGAAAAGCATACAGACTCCCTCTAGATGCCCCGATTTTGCATACAAGACTGAAATTGACGACCTCAGATCACTAAACTAGATTGAAACTTGCTGTTTCAGAGTATCTAATGAAGATTCCAAGCTTGGTATTCCCAAGCCTGAAAATTCTGCGAGTCTACAGTGATCAAGTCGAGCAAAAGGAATTCCCTATCCCTAACGCTCTGAAGCCAGCAAGAACTACACGTAGTGATGACGAACTCAAGATTTCCAATGAAAAGGTTAGGTCGGTGTCCCTTCATCACGTGATACGCAGTTCTCGTTGCCCGTTTGGGCAAGATCTGCGACAATTTGAAGATGGATTTGCCGCGCAAAGAAGGAGAGGTGAAAAGATTGGCGAAGAAGAGGCCAAAGAGTATCGCAAAGTAAGTAAAACAAGACGGCTATAAGGGCGTTTCCGTGGGATGCACAATTCGGAAAATGGCTAACATTTACCAGAAAGACGAGTCTGTTATTTTAACTAGCAGTTATTTGTTTTTAGTAATAGATGAAATATGAGTGGGAGACCTTTATACGCATTTAAAACGACGAGCCGCAGGCAAGCCGTTTTAAAGCCCATAAAGGTCGGACGCGAGTCGTGTATCTTACTTGTAAAATGAAACAATAGATTGTGTTTGTTGTGTCATTATAATGAGCTGTCCCATAGGAGCCCATAGGGCGTGGAGCTGTCCCATAGGAGTTTGCAAATATTCAGCATTGAATTTAGCAATTCATTTTCATAGAGCTTTAGTAGTAGAAGCATTTCTGGTCGGTTTCTTTCTCCAAAGGTAAACAAGAAGAGACTAGTTTAGTGTCGGAAACCACTCCGAAAGCAACACAATACAACACTAAATGAAGTTGAAAAGTCTTCGAGGAATGGCAGCAGCGACGGCAAAATAAATGTGAAATGTCAGAATTTGTTGGAGTGGCCGGTCTCAAATGCGAAGCTGTTCAAAATCTGACCGTCGCCAAATACGCTAAACTTTGCGATTACGTATAACTTTATGACACCAATAATCTCCCCGGGAGCGTGGGGAAATGAAAGACCCTGGGAACGATGTTTGGCCCATTGGCCCATTGGCCCATTGGCCACGCATTGCCCAGCTGAACACAATGGTTCGATTCACAAAATGTTTAGGAACGACTGAACAAATTGGTTCGTAGTTTGATTGGCGTATTCGTTATGCAAATGATGACAGTGGAACACATCCAAGAACGAAGCAAGATCTAGAAATTACGTAAAAAATTCTACCTTTAGTGCTTGCCGTTCTCAAAGAAAAATCATCTGTCAACTTTATTAAGTACCTTTAGATGTGAGGTTACTGTGTCATTCATCGCGGGCGGAAAGTATTTGAAAATAAATTTCTGCGTACAACATATGTAGGGAATTTCGTGGCACAGTGATGAGCCCGTGCGCAGAATGCTCGACTTGGGAAATGAGTGGGGAGTTTGGAGATACTGACGGGAATGAAAATCGTAAGTTCGCGCCCTTAAATTCCGTCTTCATCTGTTCCAACAAATTTAAGCCTCATCCGCTCCGTGAATGAGCCAAAAAAGGGGAGTTTTTTAAATTTGCGCCAAGTCTGCACTCTGCCGAAAAGGTGGGTGCCATCTTCGAAATCGCACAAAATGTTATAAATGCATTGGGAAAACCAGTTTCATAACAACACTGCTGTGATGGCGCATCAACATCTTTTACGAAAGGGCTTGAGTTCACAACAGCGTGTCAGCTCTGGTTAAAGTCTTTTCGTGTCGCTTTCCACGGGATAGGGAGTTTTCAAAAGTAAAATGCAATTTGTTACTACGAAAAAAGAAACCCAAAAATGGCCGCAGTATCTGCAAAAAGGTCTATTGAATTTAACTCGTAAACCACTGCTTATTTTAACTTCTATACAGGTAATCACACAAGCAGAGCAATGGGCTCTTGAGAAGTCTGGCGCGCAGATTATACTTTGCACATGCATAACAGCTGGTAGTCCAAGGATAGTATCCTCGTGTGATAATATCCAGGAGTGCATTGTGGATGAATGTGGCATGTGCATGGAGCCTGAATCTCTCGTTCCCATCACGTGCTCAGGGGCCCGACAGGTGGTTCTGATTGGTGATCACAAACAACTGCAGCCAGTCATTCAGGATCACGTGGCAAAAACACTTGGTTTGAGTGTGTCCATGTTTGAGAGGCATTCAAAACGAGCAACGATGCTAAAGCTGCAGTACAGGATGGTAAGAAAGGTGTTTCAAGACCAGTTAGTCCTTTCCATCCATAAGCAATAAAAAACCCTTCTCCGCCTTCTATCGGTTGCTGAATTTCGCCAATGCTCATTTAATTAAAAGGGAAAGGTCAACGACTAGACTGAGTCGAGTGGCGGGCTTAACCGAAAATGGCTGTGGGGTGGGGTCCAAGGTTTCAACAACCTTCCGGCTCATTTCAGGTTCTAGGATCATAATCACGTTAAGACAAGGAGCTTGGCATTACGTTTTGTCTTGTTATTTTAGCACGAGGGTATTTGCGAATTTCCGTCCAAGCAATTCTACGATGGGGAACTTCAGACAGCCGACGTAGTAAAAGCACGTGATCCCAGCCCGATCACCTTTTGGCCCGCGATGATTCGCCGGCAACTTGATATTCCTATTGTATTCTGCCACGTAGAAGGACAGGAAGAATCCTCACCCATAGCAACCTCAGAGAGCAACGAAGAATCCAAATGGAACATGAAGGAAGTTCAAAAAGCGGTAAGCTGAAGGGAAACTTTAACATTGATGCCTGGTGAGTTGTGGGGTTGGTTATTCACTTCTCTTTTTTTTCATGAGCAAACAGACGGGACTAACTCTAGCAGCAGAAAGGAAAGACTATAGCAAAGACAGATGTTGGTGCCGTGTTTCTAATATTCGTTCGTCCTTTCAGACAATCAATCAATAATTCTTATATTTATTCATTCAATCATTCAAGCAATTATTCATCCATTCGTCCTGAAAAATTATATGAGTCAAAATGACAAAAATCCTAAGCCTGCAAATTTGACCCTTTTGTATATGTTTTAGGTTTTCGTAGCGAAACATATTGCCAATCACTACAGGCCACAAGTGCGCATGTCAGACGTGGTCATACTGTCACCATACAGAGAACAGCGAAGCAAAATAAGCGAGCGACTGAAGGGAGCTTATGAAGAAATCTTAGTCACCACTGTAACAAAGAGTCAAGGTAAGGTATATTGAACGATCATACTTCTGCCTGCTTTTGCCTGTTAATAATGAATACTGTAAGTTTTCGGCGAAGTTACAATAACAGACAACTTTTTCTTCCAGTCGAGTGGAAGCGAAACCACCATGACCCTCAAAACAAGAGCTTAAGTTGACGGAAATATTAACAACTCCCTTCTGTCGTGTTCAGCCGCAACTGTCGCTATTAGACGTGGATCCCTTCAGTTTATATCGGTGTTACAATATGATACAATGCAATGTGAACATTAGCAACATTTCCCACCCAGTAATATACTCTTGTTAGCTTAAGACCACAAGTAATGGTGTCCTATTCGTTTTTCAGGAAGCGAATGGGATTACGTTATAATCTCTCTGGTTCGATCAATGGAGAAAGACGAAATCGATCTAGAACCGACTCAAAGCTGGCTCCAGGAACACCTGGGATTTTTGACGGATGAACATCAAATGAACGTGGCACTTACGCGTGCACGCAAAGGACTTTGCATTATTGGTAAGCGGAAAAGATCCAACAATGTCGCATTCTGCTCTCTCTAAGGTATCTGGGGATGAAAAACGGGCAAATTCGAGTTCCGAACTTTCGTCTCACATACTTCTGTTTTAAATTATTTTACTGATCAGACACGAGCTCCTAGAGCTCCCACGGCCACAGCTTATAGCGTGAAGCAACTGAAGATATGGCTAATCCCCCCTGAAAGGGACGATAGTCCATGGAAGGGTTACCCCCCAGCGATATGTAGCCGGTGCCCATTTGTTCACCTGGGTCGAGAGAGACAGTGCAGAGTTTCTTGCCGAAGGGAAACACATTAACGGACCTAGGCCTCGAAGCGGTGACCACTACACAACTGTCTCTCTCTATCACACATTTGAAATCGAAAATTGCAGAGAAAATTTGTTGTGAACCCCTTCGTTCAAGCACACGAGCAACTTTCCTTTCATGGAATTCATTTAGCTGACAAATGCACATCGTTTCAAAATAGTAACTGCGCACATACACACATCCGCTCACAAATTCGAAGCCTGGTGATAAGTTAAAAAAAAGTGTATATCACTTTACACTAAAAGGGAATCTCCGCTGAAAACATCAAACTTAAGTAAGGCAAACTGTGGTTCCTATTATGAAAAGAGGACTGTTTGACACGGGTGGTTTCTTTTCAAATTAGGAAACAAGCATCTTCTCGGAATGGATAAAATGTGGGCAGAGTTGTTGCAGCACTATGAAGAAAATCATTGCCTTGTGGAGGAAAATTGGCCTTGGTCGTAAACTTGATGATTTTTATGGATCTCCTGCTTTTAAAAAAGTTTTAATTATTTTGTACTTTGATCTCATGTTTACAGAACCAAGGCCTGGTATTATGGAGAATTTTCATCTTTTTAAATCCGCGTTTTTGAATTTTTGAGCAAAGGCTTTTTCTTTGCTCAAAGGGTGCAGGGATGGCGCAGTGGTGAGAGCACTCGCCTCCCACCAATGTAGCCCGGGTTCGATTCCCAGATCCGGCGTCATATGTGGGTTGAGTTTGTTGGTTCTTTCCTCTGCACCGAGAGGTTTTCTCCGGGTACTCCGGTTTCCCCTTTCCTCAAAAACCAAAATTTGACTTGATTTGTGTTAATTGTTAATTTCAATTTACAGTGTCCCCAATTAGTGCTTCGGCGCTAGAACGACTAGACACTTAAATAAAGTTCCTTTCGGTTCCTTTTCTTTATACATGTAAATTGGTAAATTCCAAGGAGTAAATGGTAAATGGTCCTTCGAATACAATAATGTCGTCAACATAGGCTTGATCGACTCTCGTAGAAAGTTTTGCAATACAGCCCTTTTAAATTTCTATTTGATTTTTTTCGTTAGCGTGAGAAAAAAAACCAAAACAGCAAAGCCAGTGAGAAACTCAAATAAAATTATTTTAGTTTTCTCCTTTTTAGACCATTCTCCATTCAACTTTTACGGGCGTTGGTTGCCCTATAAGGGTTTTGTTTAGTTCAAGTTTAATGATTTCGTTGTAAAATGTCGCAGTTGTAGATTTAAATTGGGATGATAATGCTAATAAATTTTCTTACTTTTTTTTTATATTAATGCCTATTGTTATTTTACTTCGAGGAGTGGTAGCGCTTGGTTTGAGGAAACCCGGATCAGATATCTATGAACGATATTTTTCCTTTTAAAATACCGAATTATACCTTGTTTTGTATATTCTCCCCCGCAGCCGTTCTTAGTGTCGTCACGCAACGCTCCAGGAGCGTACACAGGTCTAATTCACATTTAGCCTTAAAGGTTAAGAAAACATTGTCGCCGGGTTCCGGTCATATCGCTTCACGGAATAGGCGAAACAAGTGCTTTTGCCGGAACGAACCGTCGGGCACGAGCTATGTAAAGGCAATTACTTGAGCAAGCAACCACTGGAGGCGGTCGTAAATGACGCGGGGAGAGCCGCGATGGAATGGGTCGAGGTAACCACCATTGGGCGCGAAGTAGAAAGTTAAGCTGCGAAGTAGACGCGGCCGCCGTTCTGTTTTCTTTGGTTTTTTTTTTTTTTTTTGGTCAGTGGCTCAGTTTGTCTTTAAGAGAAACACGAGACCTTTTCGCTGTGGCATGCTTCGAAGGATGAGTCTGTTGTGCTGTATGATTTGAACTCCTCCAAAAATCTCGATTTTCCGATCCTTACGACGAATATGTAAGATTTTACTTTGATGAGATGGACGATTAAGAGTGTTAACCTGAATTTTGAGTAAAGAAACGCGACATTCCTGCTCTTGCTGCTGCCTTGAAAATACCAGATGAGTTTGTTTGTTCACACTGATCAGTTGCCCATGGCCAAGAAGAGCTTTGCATGTTGTTGCGACGAACTTGCCCATCCTTATAGGTACTCTGATATGATAGCGCGCTTTTGACGACCGGTTCCTGTCCATAGTATGATAACAAATACAGTACTAGAGTACATTTATAACACTCATAGTCACAGGATACTACAGTGCAACCAAACCATTCTGCAGTCAGCGTGCCTGCGTAGCAGGGAGTTTGGTGAATTTTAGAAGCCTCTTTCCCCCGGGGTTGACTTTCTTGTAAATGGCCACGCGAAAAGCAAGCGAAGGGAGAGGGGGCGAAAAAGAGGAGCGAGGAACCGCCCACAATCAATCCCACAACATTTTCGAAACTTCCTTTTTCCAATCATTGGTTTGGTGTCAACCCTGGGAACGGAGAGCAAGATTGTTCAAACGGTATCGAGTGCTCTGAAATCTCTTAAAAGACTCTAAATATTTCAAAATACAACCTATCCCACTTTTCATAATTAAAAAAAAAATACGCTAAATGCTTT
>BLFP01001329.1:699413-701913 GCA_014634505.1 Montipora efflorescens
GGGCGAGTGTGTGGAAAACTGGATCCGACTACATCACGTGGTCGCACATTTTTGACCTCCAACGAGCTGAACATTGAACTCTTACGTTGTTCTTCGATTTGATCTTGAAAATTATCTTGAAAGAAATGTGATTTCTTATTTCTACATACGAAGTTGTCTTATTGCGTACGGTTCTTGTACACGCCCTATATTTTGTGCATAAGCGCTTATTTATAAAAAACTAACTCAGTGACCACCATTTGTTTATCGCTGAAAAGTGATTAGCAGGCTAAGACGAAACTCTCGGCAAATTGTAAAAAAATTTCTGCAGCAAATTCAGAGCAACCTTAAAATTTTTCAATTGTGAAGGTGGCCATAAATCTGCTGCAGAGAATTTGTTAAACCTTTTCAGAAAGTTTTATCCTAGCGTTCTAATCACTCCACCAATACAAAGATTGGCGTCACCGAGTTCGCTTTTGAGATATATGAGTTTAAAGACAAAATATAGGGTGTTTTTAGATGGATCTTTTGTTGCCCAGTAACCTATTACGTCATATTAATTAGTGCATCTTGTTAAGCATCTATCGGTGTTTCATATGGCATTATAACATTACCATTAAGTGAAAAAGTTGGGTAGGTTCAATCCTTCCAAATAGTAAAGTTTGGTGAAGTGTTAATACTGGTTTGAGCCTCCTTAATTAAACGATTCATTGTAAAACGTTTCTTGAGCGTTCAGAAAAAAAAATTACAATCAGCAACAAAAGTAAAACAAAGATCTTGTGTATTGCCAAACATGATTCTGGGAGACACTTTTACAGCGGTTACAAGTCACACGGCCCCCCCAAGGACATTTTTTCGCGATCGAAACTAAAATTTAGGTTGACGTCAATCAAATGTTTTCCATGACGAATTCGACTGCCGCCAAGTGAATAGGACTATTGCCGTGGAAACGTTTGATTGACGTCCACCTAAATTTAAAAAAGTCGTTTAGGGGTGCGTGTGACTGATAACCGCAGTGATTGCATTTTTAGTTGAACAAGGAAATGGCAAATGTAACGCAAAATATCGTATTTTGTCGTCATTGATTAAGTAAAATTTATCCGTGCTTATTTCTCGCGAGATAATTCATATCGATTGTCCCATATTTATGCTGATATTATTTTGTCCAGAGAATGAATTATCTCCGAATCTGGGGCTAACTTATTTGCAGATTCAATCTGAGAAAACTTTGCCTACATCACAGCAACCGAAAGCCCCGGCCTTCACCCAGTTATTTTCCTTTTGATTTAAGCTGCCGTTATGCAAAGATGACATGAAGATTTGAAAAGGCTTTTGTTTTCCCTCTCACTTTTAACACAGAGGCGGCTTCCGCTTGCCAATCTGAAACATCCCTATTTTTCACACAGATATAATTTTTAAAATAAAAGTGGAGTGAAAATTGCACGAATAAATTACAAGACAAGAAAGACGCTATCAGCGGCAGGGGTTTTGTAAATTTGTAGATCGCCGAACACCAAACGTCGAGCTTTTAAAATTAGTATTTGACGGTAATAACTGTACATGTACGCAACATTAACTAAGAGCTAACCATTTTAGAAATTGGCGCTTAGACCAAATTACTTGAGACATGCACTACCATAATAGGCCATTTCCGAGTTCATGTCTGCCTCCTCTTCAAAGCGCGTCTAAGTGAAGGTAATTCGGTCTACTTTACATATGAATGAAAATTAATTTTGATAACAAATACTTCGCACTTAGATTCGCTTTGAAGAGAAGGCAGACATGAAATCGGAAATGGCCTATTGAAGGCAAACTATTCGGCGTTCTACAAAATATACCCCTGCCCAATGCCGAATGGTTAGCTTTCAATTATGGTAGTGCATGTCTGCAGTAATTACGCCTAAGCGCCGATTCCTAAAATGGCTGGCTTTTAGTTGATGTTGCGTATACGTATAGTTATCAACCTCAAATACCAATTTTATAACGTTCGGCGTTTGGCGTCCGGCAAAAATACCTGCTGCGCTATCAGTGAAATCAAGAGACACAGACTACAACTCTACGCCAACATGGTGATGGACAAACCCCTGACCCCCAGTCCATGGACTACCCAAATGGACTACCTAAAAATAGACTACCGGATGAGTACTATTGAAAGAACTGATTTGGTTATATACTTGCATTGTACGTACTTTGTTTACTTTTGTCCGCACGGCCATATGTGACTACATCCAGGTTTTGCACCGGTTTCACTTCAGTTACATGAAGTATTCGGCCATCACAACAGTTACCGAAAGCTAACCTTTTTAAAATGGGTGCTTAGACTTAAATACTGATCATAAACAACAACAACAACAGCAACAAACTTCATTTGATGTTGCAGGTTAACTTATTACTATGTACAATAAAACTTAACATTTCTTTAACTACCAGTATACATAGTTTTCTAGATCCTTATTGTTGTTCATGTAGGTTCCTTTGATGAAAGAAACTTTGAACAACGCAACAAAACAACGTGGATGCT
>BLFP01001329.1:704413-711913 GCA_014634505.1 Montipora efflorescens
TATTACACTCAGTCACTCACTCACTGTTACAGACCCGATGACAGTATGGGTATTGCATATACAGTCCACTACACATAAAAATGTGTAGGAAATTGGCGTTATTTTTGTTGCCTTTCAAAGTTGGTAGGCCGGATGTTTATTAAAATAGCCACTTACCGGCCAGTTTTCATTGAAATCGGTTTAAATGACGTCATTCTGTGATATGCCAACGATCGCCCTCCAGCGAGACAAAAGGGGCGTCCACAGTTGAGGGGAAAAAAGGTAATTTTAGTCGAAATCACGGAAAACATCACATAGAGATCTTCTTTAGAGCCTAGCGAAGACGTCTGGATGGTTTTGGCAATTGACTTTGAATTGACTTTGCATATGGCATTTGCAAACAATATTCATGTGAAATAAAGGTGAGTGCCTAACTCTGTTGCGTAAACATCAATTAGTATTCCACGTGGCTTGTCTATCGCTTCGACCGTTAACTTGTTTTCCTCTCTCAAAATTACCTCTAGAACCTACTTTTTTGGGTGAGTGATGTTCCTGTCTTTTGAGATGTAGCCTTTTCCAGGCTCTAGATGGGTCGGGACGACCGAATATTAGGGAGCTTACGAAACGACGACGCCGACGGCAACGACGACGCTACAAAACAATAGGTTTAGAAAGCAAAAACAATGGCTCTGCACGCTCTGCACGTGCGTTTTACATTTTGGTACATTTCTTTGCCGTCATCTCCTTAATGACGACGTGAAATGACCAAATTCAAGGTTTTGTGGAGAACGTTAGCACATGACGATGAATTTTCAGTTCTCATTCTACGCTTCCAACCCACTCATACCAGTTTAATTCCTCGACAGTTACTACACATTTTTAACGCGAAACGACATGAAATAGTTTCGTAGTGATATGAATAACGCAAACTGGTATTTTTAAATAAAGTCCTCGTAGCCGTCGTCGTCCTCGTTTCGTAAGCTCCCCATTGTGGAGAGGGCGGGGAAAAGTCGAGGATAGAATAGGACAGTGTGGCGGCAGGAGACCAATCCGGGGGTTATCAGGATCTGATATACTGGCCCTGTTTAAATAACATGATAGCACTAACACTAGCGTATATACGTCGTAAATGTTTTTGGCAAGTCGAGGAAATAGCTGGAAGATCAAGCTCTTTCCGGAACCAGTTGTAAGTCAGTGCACAGTAATGATCTGTAAATGTATACTTATTCTGAGAAAACGGAAAACGGTAAACGCACAATATAAGTAGAACGACTGCAAATATCATATTGGGGTACCAGACTTGAAGTTCTTGAAATTGCAGGCAAAAATGGAAGTAGATATTTTCCGAATATATACATTTGTTAAGCGAAAGATACATATAAGTAGGGTAGTAGAATGGCACTTTAATTTATAAGGGAAAATCTTCCGTAATGTTTTGTTTTTAAATTTAAAGTAAAGGCTAAGGTCACACCTGTCGATCGCAAAAAAGGTATGTAAAAAGATCAAATATTTCCAGGGATATTGTTTTCGCCGGAAGCAGTAGAAGTTCATTTTGATTGACAGAATATGGAGACTATCGGAGAGTTTTTCGCGGGAAACATTCTGAGGTCTGGCGCTAGCAATAGGAAAAAGAGAAAATAAAGAGGAGAACATAGCGGAAGGATAAAAGAAACATATGAGTTATGCGAAGCATGGTAGACCCATGGTACGTTAGCAGAATTAAGACAAAGAATCACATTATCAGAACTGGCCTTCAGGCTCCTCTGACGAAGCATATCGGCGAATAAATTATCATAGCATCTGAAGAAAAATCAAGGGAATTCAAGAGGTGCTCAGGCTCTATCAGTACACTGCCAGTGAAAGAGAATATACACACCTGTAGCGATAAAGTAATGAGACCAAGGGCATTTTCTGTAGTCTTCTTACGATATGACGCGGAAAATACTATGTAAACGATTTACAAAACCATTCCCGCCCCCCCCATCGCCGTCACAATTTGTTTGCGATCGTTTTGCGCACATATCACATTGTGCTTTTGTTGAAAGCCTTTCCATTGGTCCGCTTCCATTTTTCTCTGCTGCTGCTGTGTTTGATGAAATCGATGTGCGCGTTTAGCATAAAAGCTGATCCGCTCCGAAAACATGCGTCAAAAATTAGAAGAAAATTAGTCACAATGAAGCTTGAGGAACGCAAGAACATGTGACATGACCGGAAAAGGAGTGGCGTCCTCTGATTGGCTAATTATGAGGAAAGGTGTTAGGGTGGAGTCTGATTCAAAACAGACAAAAGACTTTCCTTGAGGCGCTGTTTTCCTAGACTTCCTAGACATTAATTTTTGCCTTGAACATAACAATTCAAAGACGCTTTGCTTGATTGCAAACAAATTTTAATTGTAGCTAGAGAAACCGTACCTATTTCCAAAAAACCGGTTGCTCAAAGATTTTAGTTAGCGCTTTCGATAGTGTTCTGTAACTTTTGAATGCAATCCAATCAAGGAAGCCGCGACAAGATTTTAAGTTTCTGGGTGACATACTTAATGAAACAAGTAATCAAGTGAAGCTATGATCCTCGCATTTATGAACGCAATTTTAGCAATTGCGTAGAGGAGCCCGACAAATTCAGGATTTCAACGGGGCTTGAACCCGTACGCGAGACCTCGCGATACCGGTGCGACGCTCTAACCAACTGAAAAGTACGTTCGTTACTAGGCCTTGGCGGATTGTGCCAGCATAATTTTTGGCCTAACTGGAGTAAAAAAGCATAATTTTTTAAACGAGCACTGCCATGGCATAATTAGCAAATTTTTGCACTTTTTGGAGCATAAATTCATAACATTGAGTTAATATGGTGTATTTTCTACAGAAATATATTAAATTTAGGTAGTATGTTCTTGCAGTGCGTGTTTTAGCTACGCAAATAGTAGTATTGACTTTCTTGTGACATGCTTAGTTACTGGGCCTCTTTTGGCAAATTCTGCGAGCGCGGTTAACCTTTTGGAGGAGCCTGGTACTCTGGTTTCCCATGCAGCTTCACGTGGGAATTGTGTAAGCTAGCGCAACTGCCATACGACTCCAACATTTGGTGTCGTTATTGCGCGCCTATATGTACAGAATCTACGTCATTTTGCGAGCATAATTTCGGAAATCAGGAGCATAATTTGGGAATTCTGGTATATTTTTGGCATAATTTGGCAAAATTTCGAGCACTGCCAGTAGCATAATATGCTACTTTTAGGAGCACAATCCGCCAAGGCCTATTCGTAACTGCGAGGATTATAGCTTCACTTGATTTCATATCCACAGTTCAGTATATGATCCATTTCATATATCATTTAATCGTTGATTCATTCATCACGGGAACATTAGAACCCAGAAATTATCAGCTCCCAACGTCAGTGGCTTCATAGCTTAGAGCTCAGTTGGTTACAGCGCCGCACCGGTATAGCGAGGTCACGGGGGATCATTATGTGCCATTAGTACTACGGTAGTTTCGTGTGATCGATAAAAACCCCCACAAAACAACAAATACCTTTCATGAAACCGATTGAAACGACGATATGAAAGCTGTAACAAGTACCGTGAATGGCTTAAATAGAAATCAACACTTCACCTTTAGCTAAACCAGGCGATCGACAGTAGAATTCTCTCGTGTACCTCCGATTTCGGGAAACAAACGAAGAGAACACAAAAAGTGGCAATGACCATGGCATGTGGATGACGTAGTACGACCATGACATGTGGATGACGTCGAATGAACATGTGGCCACTAAAATACGCCGTTATTTTCTGTAAATTTACACTTTCCACACCCTTGCAGAGACTAGCCAATGATAAAAAACGTCACAATTTGTGGATACGAGGAAAAACAAACGGTCCCCATTTTATAGCGTGGTCTGCCCTGCGGAGGGCATCCCACATAATGAGAAAAATCTATTGTTTTCTTTCATTTGCATTAGATTCGGCACATGTGAAATGCGACTTTCAAAACGGGCCTCACCTTTTACCAAGCCGCCATTCTTAAAAGAAGAAATGGTTTTTTAAAAAGCTGGGCCACAAAAGCGTCTCCCGATCCGACGCCATGTAAACGCCGAGAAGACCCTGGAAACGAGGTTGTAACTCGTCCCTAGGCTTCGCGTATTCACGAGGTAAAAAGGAGATGCAGTAACATGAAGCGATAGTTAAGCCGCTGAGAGAGCGGGCGACACGTAATAAGGAACTAAAATTTGAAGCCTTGTTGTTGGATACTTTACCCTTCTCTTGTGCTCAAGCGGATTTAACAGTTCCGGCCAACAAATTACGAAGAGTGCCTAAACTCTGGGCAAGTGTTTGCAGATCGCAGTGCCCACAAGTTGACAACAACTCTTTCCTATGCTTCGCGTGTCCACGAGTTAAAAATGGTTCACTATTGCGTCTATCCAGTCCTTTAGATTCTCAGAGTCCTTCACTATTGCTGGCTGAATAATCAGTAATCAACAGTAACCAGGTAAGATGAAGTGTACTTGTAAATACTATGAAATGTATAGAGTGGTAAACATGCAGTATTTAAAGTATACTGTAGTTTTCTGTGTTATAAACAGCATAATATTTGTTGCTTCGTAGTTGTTAGTAATACATAACGTTAACACAAATGTTAGTTTTGAATTATCTTCAACAGAAATAAGGAGAGAAATTCAGTGCACAAGTTCTGAAGGCTTGGACATGTAACATGCATGATTTGTGTCAATTCGACTTGGACAATAAATATTGATTAATCTAGAAAGACCTCCTACATGTAAATGATGTTTCACCAATTACATGTAAACACACCAAAATGTACTTCATAAACCGAAATTATCTGCATTGGGTTTTAGCCAATATTCAACAAAATTGTCCACCATTTGAATGGTCATATGTACATGTAGAAAACCAAATTACCAAATTTCTTAATTTGTGTTGTCTGTTTTAAAATGTCTTTATTGTGGTGCATCTCAGGATACTTTGTCGGCCTCTGCGACTGCTTTAATTACTGGTTTTGAGTACTGGCAAATACTACAACATAGTAAGTTCCACTTCTGAATCAACGGATGAACTCAATTATTTGAGTGCATGGACCCAAAACTTGGGTATTACATTCAGTACATGGAAAGTTTGTTGTTTTGAATGAGGCCTTATAACCTTAGTGAGTGTTACGAGTTCGAATGTAATGAGGAAAGGTAGTTTGCAAACTAAACTGAACGCAGGGTTGTCGGAACAACAACAAGAAGATTTATTCCAAAATGAACGTGGTTTCCACGAATTAAAACTCTAAACAGCACGTACTCGATAAACTTACACGGCCTCCGCCAACTTGAATAAACACTGCTTCTGTCACACTTGACTAAACACGGCTAACGCCAACTCTCTTCGCTTGTGAAAAACTAGTTAAAAAAACTCCGCTTGGACTCGTCTACTTATATACTCGCACAATATGCTTTTAGAACTTTCTAAAATAGTAATCAATCTAATTATAGAAAGATTACAAAACACACCGATTTAAAAACGCTTACGCACGAACCTAAACATAAACAAACTACGAACTCTCGCGAAGCTTCTAGAAAGTAACGCTTGTCACGCAATGCTATTTTTCGTAACATAACCCCCTTCTAGAAGAAATTTCCTAAATTTATCCTGAACAAGAAAAATTGCTAAAAAAGGGGCAAGTCAATGTCAATAAACTTATTCCTCAGTACGACTCAAGTAATCTGCTCCAACGTTCTCTGAGCCTTTAATGGCTTCAACTGTGAATGAATAACTTTGCAAAAACATAGCCCAACGCATGAGACGTCCGTTGGCGAACTTAGCACTGTTCATGTACTTTAAGGGTTCATGATCCGTTTGAAGAACAAAAGAAACTCCTTACAAATAAAGATGAAATCTCTTGATACTCCATACAATCGCTAGACATTCCTTCTCAATTGTGGAGTAGTTCCTTTCTGCACCTGTCAATTTCTTGCTTGCGTAGCAAACGGGAAACAACTTCTCATCATGTTTCTGCATTAGCACTGCACCAATTCCACTGTTGGAGGCGTCCGGCCTTAAGAAATACGTTTTATCTGGATCGGAGAGTCGTAAAATAGGCTCACTTGTTAGGTAAGACTTGATTGTTTGGTAGGCTTTCTCTTGTGCTTCACCCCATTCAACTTTATTAGGTTGGCCTTTCCGTGTGAGATCAGATAAGGGCACTGCGATCGCTGCAAAGTTGGGGATGGAATCTCTATAGTATCTTGCTAGACCCATAAATGATCGCACCTGTTTCTTTGTGCTTGGCCTTGGGGCATCTTTAATTTTCTCCACGTTATCCTGATGTAGACCAATCATTCCTTGCTCCAGTCGATGGCCTAGGAAATCCACACTGTTTACACCGAATAGGCACTTAGTAGGTCTAATAGTCAACCCCGCTTGTGCAAGGCGCGAAAATAGCTCTCTTAGGGCTTTAATATGTTCTTCCCACGTACGGGTGTGAACTTATATATCATCCCAGTAGAAATCAACATTGGCTAGATCTTCTAGCAACTTCTTCATTGCACGCTTCAGTGTTGCTGCCGAGTTGATCATTCCAAACGGCATCTTCAAGAACTCATACGACCCGTCAGGTGTTACGAACGCCGTTTTCTGTATGTCCTCCTCTGGTATTGTTATCTGCCAATACCCCTTGCTAAGGTCAATTTTTGAGTAGAACTTGTCTCCGCTAAGCTTCTGAAACAAATGTTCAGCAGTTGGCATAGGCTCGGGATCAAATACAGTTACTTTATTTAATTTCCGATAGTCAACGCACACACGGTTTGTGTTGTCTTTTTTCTTCACTACAACCACAGGTGATGTATACGGAGAACTGGACTCTCTAATAACTCCCATTTTGATCATGTCGGCAATATCCCTTTTCAGTGATTCTCTAATGCTGTTAGGTACTGGGTAAGGTCTTGATCTAACCGGCTCGTCTGAAATGAGTTTAATATGATTCTGAACGAGATCTGTGGCACCTGGTGCTTCAGTAAACAAATTCGTAAACTGTTTAGCCAGATCCATAAATTCATTTCGCTGCTGATCCGTCAGATTTGGTCCGGTTTTAACATCTTCGATCGATTCCTTGGCTACATATTCACCAAGCTCTAAAAAATCAACGTTTTCTCCCTCTGCTTCATCAGCTTCATCAAGTGTTGTGAAAAAGCTGAACCTTTGAACGAAGAGTTCATTCCAAGCAAAAGATGTCCTATTGGATTTGCAAAAGTATCACAAAATCCAGGAGATAACAGTAAAAGGCAAGCCAAAAGACAGATGAAGGAAAAAATAACACAGTTTTTATATAAAACTCTGCATTTCGAATTCTCAGCAAAAGATTAATGACAATCGATCGTAAAGGGGAAGGTCATGATGTTCTGTGAAAAGGAAGAAATTGATCATGTGCTAGGCAACCACAAAGGTGCATGTGATCACTTTGTGTCCAGGTTGTTGTTGACATTCAATGAAGTACAGGGAAGAATGTTAATCTTTTGTAGCGCTTTCA
>BLFP01001329.1:717514-725014 GCA_014634505.1 Montipora efflorescens
AAAAAAAAAAAAAAAAAAAAAAAAAGAAATTATCAATCCTTTTGAGATTTTAGTTTAGTTAGTTATTAGAACAGCTGAAGACTTATCTTTTCGCAAATTTTCAGTGTGATGGAGTTTTTCGTCTTGTGATAAAGCAAAGTGGAATCTCAAAGCTTGTGCGTAACGCGATATTAAAATTGGGGCCGAGAATGCTGTCACGTAGGTTAAAAAAAGTGACTTATCCTCTGATATTTTGCAATCGAAACAGTCCTTGTATGAGAATAAGTACTCATATAGATGTTTATGAGCCCTCAGAACATGACTACAGGCTTTTTTTTTAAGCAAAACTTGATGACCTATGTTTTTTTTCCCCTCAGAGGGAAAAAAACATGGCGTCTCCATACAAAGCCTTATAAATTTGGGTAAAACATTTCTTGGAACATCTCCCGCACGAAACATCGCACAGTCCTGAACCTTTGCGAGACTCTTTGAATGTTCACCTCAAGTTCTTCTATCTCTTTGATTCCTTACTTTATCGTTGAATGGTTTTGATGATAGTGTGACTGTGAAAACCGGCAATTTATTCGCTTTGCTACTGGGAATACATTATTTTGACGAGGGACAGAGGTGTCAATCAAAAAATCCGAGGCGCGCCAATCAGAGACCCTGTTCGTGGGCGAACGGGAGTTTGCAAAATCGATGGGTTTGTCCGCAAGTGTTTCTTTCTTCTCTCCTCCCCTTCCCCTCCAATTCTTTGTTGCGCTTGCCCTATTCTCGCGCGGCCAGAAAAATGAATCTGGAAACGCTTGCTACGCAGGCTACATGATAAAAGGCCTTTGTTCCCTTACCTTATCTTACATTACATTTTCTCTTGAGCGCTCGGAATTTTTCCTGCGCACACAACACTCTCGCGCCTCGGCTAAATTAAGGCTGCCACCTCGTCAGCCTCGCGGCTGACTCGCGGGCAACAAGTCTCGAACCGATTATGATTTTAAACGGAGTAACACTATCACTGTCCCACCCTTCAATTCGTACTTCTTCAAAACTCAATCAGCCAGAGAGGTGTCTTCTTATGGAGCACAATAGGTGATGGAATGTTGTTTTAAACAAAGAGTTTTGCGTGAATGGAATCATGCAGTCTGCGTGTTGAGTCTAGGATTGCTCTTCTTGATGAAAAGCATCTCATAGACAAGACAGTCAAATTTTCCTTGGCACATTTTTAGAATGCGGAATTGGCTTTCTTTGAAGAGGCTTGTATCCCCATGGGCTGTCGAAAAGTGTTTACCGATCGCACAATTTTGATGTTCAACCATACGTTGATGGAGGTGTCGAGCTGTAAATCTGACGTGGATGGATGGATCATATATGAACTGCGGATATGAAATCAAGTGAAGCTATGATCTTCGCAGTTATGAACGCAATTTTTCCGATAGATAGATAGATAGATAGATAGATAGATAGATAGATAGATAGATTAAAAATATCATCTAGCAGCCGAAAAGCTGAATTGCATGACTATTTAGTATTTTACAATGTAAATATGAATAAATAATAATAATAATAAAAACTAAAATATAACTATTTGCAGGCTATATGTAAAAGATATAACACTATTGGCTTTACGTGCTCATCTATTTGACACTGAGGGAATAAAAGCGTTCATGTAGCGTTTTGTACGGGTGACAGGGCGCTTAAACTGCCGCTGCTTACGGAGACAATAGTGTGGTTCATTTAGGTCTGGTAAAAGATGGCTTAGCTTGTGACATGGCTCAGACATAATTGAATCAAAAAAATTATTACATAGTTCGATTCGTCTGTCCTTGAGGGTCCCTAGATTACACAAAGAGAGCCTTTCATGATAAGACACGTCATTTGGAGAGATGATTGACAATGCTCCCTTCTGTACACGCTCTTAGATAGGTTGGCAAAGCATGATGGAATACAGGCGCGCAATACTCCAGCACAGGCCTAATGCAAGTAGAATAAAAATTAACGATATCATTAATAGGGACTCGTGCGCGCTTCAGCAGAATGAGAAAACACATGCGCTTATTAGCCTTTCATTTTAACTCACTGCGTTCGCACACATGAAAATTATTTTCTAAACCGTTATAGGAACTTGCACAACACAACAACCACAGTCAAATGGGTTGGTAACTCACGGAGAGCCGATATAAGCTTTATTACTGTATTCGAGCACTATGTGTATAAACGGTTACATTACTTTTAGTCCACAGAAATACGATACGCGAAGCTATATCCTCATTAAGCTAGTACACTTGCACAATACATATGATACGGTTAAATTATAGTGGAAGCACTGATTATAATCATACAAAACTTGGCTGTAACTAAAAGATAGCAAAACGTTCGCGTGTCCCATCACGCGTGAAAACTTAATGATAGCAATTAGATACCTAGGCTAGATGAAAATGAAAGCCGTGCAGATATATCTTCTTGAATACACAAGTCTTTGGCGTAATCGGACTTCCATCGCCCGTGTAATTTTAATAACCTGTCTGATACAGGGCCGCTAGGTGAAGCTACGGCAGCGGTTGCCCCACCAGACCTAAGACTGTGTAACCCAAAAAGTTTGGAGTTGTAAACTAGAGCATTGAGAGCTTCCAAAAAGATTTCTCGACACCTAGAATACGAAAATTCCTTTGTTCCCTAAAACATAAGTATTATAATTTTTCAAAGGATTATTACTACAAGTTACATCTACTACATCGTGTAGCCAAACTAATGCAGCATAAGCCATACTAACAGTGCTGGGAGAACCAGTCTTCCTGTGAAGCTGAGACAAATAGGCCGCTACAACAACAGGCTCTTGTGGCAAAAACGAATTGAGCCTTAACATCATTGCACCAACGCATAAATTTTCGACACTCAAGTAAATATCTATTCATCGTCGAAGGTTGTCTGGCATTAAACTGATCAGTAATGAGGCGCAGCTTGAAGGGAGCTAAAGATCCATAAAGACTTGCCCAACAGGACTGAGCAGAGATGGCCTGTTGAGGAAAACAAAAGGAAAAAACACATAACAGAGGGGTGTAGAGGTGGAACAATCTTACTCACTGATTCATGGCTAAAAGGAAATAAGTACTACAACCCGGGTGCTATTAGTTCTCAACACCACTACATTCATTAAATGAAGATCAAAAAGGGCAATAAATAACACAGCGCTATTGGAGTGCTATTCGTTGTCGGCACAACGTCTGCACATTGACACATGGCCGAAAAGAAATAAGTACCTCAACACTGGTAAGGTGCTATTTGTTGTCAGCACATCTAACTCATATAAAATGATCAAAGTGAAATAAATAACGCACCACTGCCAAGGTGCTATTCGTAGTCAGCACAAATTCCACTCGCTAGATTGTGGCCGAAAGGCTAACCTTTCAGATTCTTACCCCGAAGGAACGAAATTCAATCTTAAAGCCACTACATATCCCGGAGTAGTTGGTGAACCCAGAATAGAATTGTGATTTCGCCCGTGCGTCAAAGCTTGAGGCATAGACAAAACTCTTAAATCCTGGATGAAACTGCAATAAATATTGGTTAACAGGGGCCAAAACACGGCTGACTTCCACAGTGGAACAATAAGGGTGCCCTTGGCTCCCTGACTATACATATAGGCAAGCGTTCTGGGAGTAAGATAAACTGGCGGAACTAACCAGCAGTTCTCAACTTCCCACGACTGCATAAATGCGTCAATGCCCGACGTTTCCGGGTTCCAAAATCTAGAAAAATATCTGGTGATTTTTCTGTTGTAATACGTGGCAAAACAATCCACCGTGTGGGGACCCCAAAGACTATCCAAGTCTTTGAAAACGTCCTCAGTGACGTGCCAATCGTCAAAATCCACCAGTTTGCTAATAAAATCTGTCCTGGCATTGCGATTTCTAGGAACCCATTCAATATCCAAATCAGTGAATGCTGTGTTCGTAACATATCTTGAATAATTTTAAAGGCAATCGTGTGTAACTCGAGTTTCATGCTACCGACCTCAACGATTTTGGCAGTGGACTGGTTATCGGTATACCACTTAATATGTGATGAACTTAAAATAGGAAGGCAAGACAGAAGTGAGAATTCAATTGCACTTAATTCTCGCTACGTAGAACTTCAACTCTTTTCATCCTGCGTCCACATTTTGTGGCAAACAGGCTCGCCGTCATTGATATAAGAAACAGCTCCGCAGGCATTATTACTAGCATCTGAAAAAAGTTACTTTCTGAGGTTCGCGGAAAACAAAGCAATTTTTAAAATTGCGCAGATGGATATTGTTCTTCCAGAAAAACGATTTCATCCTTACAATACTCGTCTAAAGTCATAGGTGTATCTCAATGCTCAGCAATAGCAATTGTCATCTGACAGTGTCTGGTAGTAATTCTGGGTAAATTTCCAGTAACCGGACATGTAGACATAACTTTCCCGACAAATGATGACAATTGTCTAGCCGAAATTGTGCATTTTTGAGCTTCAATAAAAGCCACACAATCAACGATACCTTGGACCCTCCTGGGTGTAATACTAATAGTACCAAGAGTGGAGTTCCAGACCAATCCTAACCAAGTAATAATTTGCGTTGGTTCCCAAATTGACTTTTCGCTATATGCTATAAATCCGGCTAAACGTATGTCAGAACGAACCCTACTAGCTATAAAATTTGCTGAATTATAGACGTCAGCTATGGACCAACCATCATCTAAAAATACCGCGATGTAAATACCGTTAGCCCTCCACCATCCAACCAAAGGGCGGAGTATCTTTGTAAAGATATAAGGAGCTACAGAAAGGCCAAAAGGAAGAACTGTGAAAAAGTAAAACCGCGTCTCCCCTTGAAACTCCCATGAAAAACCTAAGAATGTTTGATGTGGTTGGAAGATCTCGACGTGATGATAGCCACTCTTAAGATCAAAAGAAAACATATAACCATTCTTGCGAAACATAAGAGAAGCAATTTTCCAATCATCGTACTTAATCCTCAGTTTCTTAATGAAAAGATTAACATATCTTAAATCAAGAATTAACCTTTTCTTCCCATTAGGCTGAACGGAAGCCGACAATGGATTGACGACATGGGGTTTGCAAGACAATTGCTTTATGCGTTCGGACTCCAGTAGCTCAGTGATAGAATTCTCTACGAAGTCAATATTTTTTAGGGCAGAAGCGTCATTCTTTGAATAATATGCAGGCGGCACATCCCAGAAAGGCAAACGATAACCAAATTTAATTACGTTTAATATGAAGGGTGAAGCACCTAAAAAATACCCAAAATTCTAATTTTTTTTTTTTTTTTTTTTAATTGCCCTTTACATTGTTATTCCGTCCTAGATCTTCGTCGATTTCAAAATGATTCAGTACCTGAAGTACATCCGTAAACTTGTCCAATTCCTCAAGTCCGGTTCCTGAAGCGTTTGTGGTGGTGGAGGCTGGGGCAAAGGCGGTTGGCTTGTACTGGCCGAAAGGGCGGGGGTAGAAGCTGAAAACCCTGCAATCTTTGGCCCAGTGACCTGTCTTTCCACACCTGAGGCAGTCCCCATGTACATAAGAGCTTGGACGGCCTGCGGGTGTCAAGATGGGACGAAAATATGAATAGTTAAGTAACGACAAATAACAACTAAAGAGCAAAACTTGCTAATTAACACAAACGAAAAGGAGGGGCGGGTGGGCGGGAAAGCAGAATACAGTAAAGCTATATTGGTGACGCGAGAAGTGAAATAAGCATACGGCTACTGGACTATATAGCAGTACATGCTATGACACCTCACTCCCATGAGGTACAGAAATCATGCATACTTGACAACGTAACAGTAATGCACACGAAGGTGAGATAAAAAACAAAGTGTGAACACTGACGTTCCGTAATCAACTCCCATAGAAAGTACATTTTCATTTTAACTCACTGCGTTCGCACACATGAAAATTATTTTCTAAACCGTTATAGGAACTTGCACAACACGACAACCACAGTCAAATGGGTTGGTAACTCACGGATAGCCAACATATATAACACGAGAAAATAACAAAGCACCTGAGTGAATAACAGGAAGAATATAAAGTAAAAACAATAGCGATACAAATACCACGAAAAAGATGATGATCCGGCGTGCCCAGGTTGGGAGTTGTACAATGCTTCTTATTGCTCTGCTGCTGTCGTTCCCTTTCTTTCTGTTTCCTTTTCCTATTAGCTGCGGCTCTAGCGTTGCGAATTTTCTTGTCGTCCTCATTGTCCAAGGCGATATCTTGGGATTCGTATTCTTGAACTGCATCCCAGCCGGCTTCGCTCGAGTCTGCGAGTTTGATAAGCTTCTGTCTCTTGTGCAACAGCGCTTTGGCTTGGTCCGTTAAGTGAGCCACTTTCTTGTGATCCTTCTGGGTGTTTGCTTCTTTGATTTTTCCTACTAATTCTTCAAGCTCGGCGTTGAATACGATATGCTTTTGGTTACTTTTGAATTTGAACTTCTCTGCCTGCAAATCGATTTTTTGTTTTTCTTCGAGCTCTTTGCCCTTCTGTTCCAAACGATTTTCAAGATATGTCTTGAAGAGAGAGAACACTTCATCAAACCCTTGCGATGTGGGGGGATCTGTTGGCGGATTGTTGGGAATATCTGGCTCTTCGTTAAAATCGTCCGGTCCGCTTCCAGGCATAGCTTACAAAAACCGAACTGGACGAAAGCAGAATACAGTAAAGCTATGTTGGTGACGCGAGAAGTGAAATAAGCATTCGGCTACTGGACTATATAGCAGTACATGCTATGACACCTTACTCCCATAAGGTACAGAAATCATGCATACTTGACAAGTATTACGTAACAGTAATGCACACGAAGGTGAGATAAAAAACAAAGTGTGAACACTGACAATCCGTAATCAACTCCTATAGAAAATACATTTTCTTATGACTTCACGAATATGATAATTCGACTGGAGAGTGCTAGCAATGGTAACCCCTAAGATTTTTGCATGTTCTACTAACTCGAGCTCTTTGATTCAGAGCCAACAGCACCGAGCACACTTCAGATACGCTGGGTTTAACAATCTCCGAATCAATAGCATGCGATGGAAGACTGTCCAGCGGTGCATAGTCCTGCATAGGCTGTAAAAGAGCTGCATTGATTAAATTAGCAATGTCCTCCCCCGATTTCCCTTCAATTCCATCACTATGAAGACACGATCGAACATCCTCGCTACCCGCCGCCGCCTTGGTTTGGTGTTCTTGAGATTTGCAACCTTAGATGCATAGTACCTACTGCGGCACAACTTGCGCTCTCGATTAGCCTGCGAGCAGGCTCTCTCTCTTCGGTGGGAGAGAAGGAGAGCCTGCACGCATCCCTTTGAATTTTGAATGCCGCCTCCTGATGTCACGCTGAGAGAGCTGTCAAAAATTAGCCAATCAGCGCGCACCAGAAGTAAACATTGAAAAAAAACACAGAAAACAGAAACCCACGCGTTGTGTATTTCAATTTGCCCGAGGCAGAAACTAAAAAAACTGTAAAGGAAGGAAGCCTTCGC
>BLFP01001329.1:727514-730014 GCA_014634505.1 Montipora efflorescens
TATATTCCCCCCTAAAAGAACAAAGGAATCCGAGCTCATGTAAAAATAAGACGAGTTAATGTTACGCTTTTGGCTTGTTGATATGCTGTTGTTTAGGCTGTGAACTTTTTCTCTTTTTCCTCTCAAAGTATAAAGATTTTTTGACTGAACATAAGTCCTCTCTGGGGTACCCAATTCACATTGTGCAGTGCGTAACATTACACTCTCCTTTCTCCTCTTAAACAGCTTCTCTCGCTCACCGACAACTTTTGGATGATAATAGCCGTTTGCACACTAGAGACGGCTGGACAGATTATCCGTCTGGTACATTTTCCGTCCTGTTATGAATTCGAGACAGATAGACTGTTTGAATTTCTCCCGTCTCGAATTCACATTGGACGGATAGAACACGGGTTTTTTCTCAGACGCAACTTTAGACGCCGCGTTTTCCTTCCCAGAACTCAGTGCACTCTTTCTAGTTCCAAGGTTTTTAGGACAAAATAAGATGACTTTATCCGTCCTCATGTGAATTAAAGACGAATCATCCATCTTTGACGAATGTTCCGTCCTCAAATCCGTCTATATAGACGGATAATCGGACGCTTTAAAATAGACGGATTATCCGTCTAAAGTGAACACCGTTCCGTTTTCACACTAGGACAGATTATCCGTGCTGGACGGATAACCCGTATAAGACGGATTGTTCGTCTCTAGTGTGAAAACGGCCAATCGTATTCGCTGATCACGACTTTCGCTGGAATTCTCTTGACACAGATCAAAACAATGGAGTATTGTGTGCAGATGTGAAATGGAATTTGATCAAGAACAATAGGCCATTTCTTGATACAGTTGACATTAGAAAAACAAGAAGAAATATCTTTATTAATCACAGGCGATGAAAAATTAATATTTTCACTTAACTGACTGTAAAAACGAGTGATAACGACAGCAAGAAGTTTAATTTTTGCGATTTACGGTCTCTATTCTCCCTTTCCTTTTCACGTCTGCTTTTCATTTGGCTCAATCTTATCATTGTACCAACCAATGTAATAATTCGTGTTCTTGATTTGTTTTAAACTACTCTGAACCATTGTAGGTATTATCGTTTCTCTCCTCCTCTGTTTATACTAGGAGACTCGGAGAGGGAAAACAAGGGCACGGCGTCAGTGGGAGTCTTTGCAGAGGTAAGGGGGTAATTCAAACCAATCATGAAACAACTCAACTTGACTCCACTTGCACAATATCATTTTTACTTTAATTAACACAAACCCATTCTCGTACACTTCTGAGAGGACGTACTGAGCAAAGCCATTTAAAACAATCCTTACAACCACGAACACTCGGGAAATATTTATGGCATGCAGTAATTGGGAATGATGCCACGTACAAGGAGTATATCTGACAAACAACCAATATTTCGTTCACATTCATTTCGTTTCACGAAATAGGGTAAGCCATCAAGAACTAAGTTTTCAATGAATTTGCAAGGGCGTTTTTTCTACAATCTCAAGCGGTCATTTAACGTAACCCATTTCTTTGAGCCACAAGTAATAGTCATTGCTTGTCCTTTTGTAGTTGTAGTTTACAATTACCGGTATCCTCCGTGCTTTTAAAATAAAGAGTATCTTGCACTCCTCGAGCTGTAACCAGTAAATTTACATTGTTTCATTCAAGTGCGGAGACTTTTTCGATTTGTGATTGTTGTTACTATATGTTGTTCTTTCATAGGCATTTTGCACTGTGGATTGTGGTCTTGTTATGGCATGTGCTTCTCAAGAGTCTTGCGGAAAATATGCCGCGGACAGATCTGGAAAAGTTAAAGTCACTATTTTGGCTTCTGAATGGGGATCCAGGAAGGGTGGTCTTTCAACCATAAACAGAGAGTTAAGCATTCAGTTGGCCAAATCCTCAGATGTAGAAATCTCATTTTTCTTGCCACAATGCAGTGAGAAGGACAAGACAGAAGCCCTTAGGCACAACATTAGCATTGTTGAAGCAACACAGCTGGTTGGTTATGAGGAGCTGGAATGGCTTAGCTTTCCACCAGATGATCTACAAATTGAGGTGGTTGTTGGTCACGGAGTAAAACTAGGTCGTCAGGCACAAGTCATAAGAAAATCTCATCAGTGTAAATGGGTGCAAGTGGTGCATACGGACCCAGAGGAGATGGGAATGTTTAAATGCTACCCAGATGCAATGTGCAGGGACGAAGAAAAGCATAATGATGAAGTGAAACTTTGTGAAAAGGCTGACTTTGTTGTTGGAATAGGACCGAAGTTGGCAGAGGCCTTTCGCTCATACCTTCGACATTGCAAAAATGATCACACTATTTTTGACTTTATTCCAGGTATTTTTGAAGAATTTCTCAGTGTTAAGCAAGTCCCTGAAGAAGGGAATCATCGCAGTGTTTTGGTATTTGGCCGTGGTGATGTCAAAGATTTTAAATTAAAGGGATTTGACATCGCAGGGAAGGCGATTGCTTCACCTTCACTCGTCAACACTCGTCTTGTCTTTGTTGGAG
>BLFP01001329.1:737514-747514 GCA_014634505.1 Montipora efflorescens
TATTGTTTTAGACTTGTAGTAGTAAGTAGCTATATGATTTTAGCTGGTGTATATCCTATTTATTTTCTAATTCATTAAGTTATCTTACTTAATTATTTAGACACGACCCCACAAGCGAAGCATCGCTTTAAATATTTATCGTGTATAAATAAAGATTGTTGATTGATTATTGATTGATTGACCCGAGCCAGAACCCGGGTCACAGAGGTGGGAGGCATGGTTTATGACCACTAAACCACCCTGACTCCACACTGGCAAGACCCTCAAGCAGTTTGTCTGGGTTTCAGTTTCAGCATTTTCAACATGGAGTTTTCGATCTCCATCGCCTGCTACAAGGGAATTTCCCTATCTGACAATTTTTGTAAAAGCCACAGATATTCAAAACATGGGAAAATGCTCAACTGCGGCAAATTAATTATTGTTACCGGTAACTTGACACTGCTATTAGGTATTAGGCTCGAAATTAACGAAAAAGTCTAGTCACAACTTTGCGTCAAGGTACGAAAATTTAGTCGCAATTTCGCAAATTCTAGTCGCAAAACCGCCACGCTGCATTGTGTTGTAAGCATATTAGCAAAACAAAATATGAGCCCGCAACACTTGTGTGTAAAGAACCCACTGAAAATGACGAATGATCAAAGGAATGCAGTTGTGCATGTAACATCGCAGCTAAATCACGTACAATATCGCTGTCTTCAGATTGACAGAAAGTTCACGGCGAAAAACAAAATAGTTTTGTCATTTCTCTATTTATTCTAGCAAACGTAGCAGCAAAGTGGCAACTGCTAACAGTTTTGTCTCGAAGGATCGAAGGTGAAAACAAGTCGCAAATTTGCGTTTTCTCCATATAGTTTAGTCAGATATGTCAAGGGTTGACCCTAATTAGATGTACGCGGATTTCAATAAACGTCAGGAACTGTTGTCCCCTTGCTCTTCTCCCCATTGTCAACATCACTCAGGTCTCGGAATACAGACAATTAATGTCACAAAGTGTCTCCCAAATGCTGCTCCTCAAGTAAGGATAAACCGATTCATTTAACCAAAGTAGTCTAAGGCTAAAAATGACGTTAACCTTTACTCTTAACTTATTATTGGAAATAGGTAGCAAAGGCTTAGACTTAAAGTGGTACTATGATCAAAAAATCATTTCCTTTTTTTCTTCAGATTTTGAAAGCGTGTTTGCTTAACACCTAACTGGCAAAATTTTGAGCTTTGAGTTTTATCCAAAGGCTGTTTATTTTGAGTGTAAATTTTGGATTTCACGGTCCGCCATTACTCACGTTCAAAACTGGCCGATTGGACCTCAGAGGGTTGGATCTAGAGGAAATGACGTCATTTACTCACTAGCTTAAAATTTCAGCGAGTAAACGCAATTTATTACATATGCAAAACACGGGTTTAAACGTTTGAAAGCCCGAAACTCCCGTGCTGCATATTAATTCGGCCGCGTACACACGCATTGCATTCTTAAACTAGTGAGTCTTTGACGTCATTTTCTCCTCGACCCAGCTCTCTCAAGATTTTAAAGTTAGTAATGGCGGACCAATAAATAAGAAAATTCCAGTCAAAATAAACAGGTGTCTCTTTAAAATCAGAACTTGGGTCAGTTAGTGTTTAGTTAACATAGTTTTGTAATCCAAAGAAAAAAAAAGAATTGTTTTTTTGGTCGTGGTACCACTTTAAGGGGACACGTTTTGGATGTCAAAACTAGGCGTGCTTCTAATTAGGGTCATTTCTAGACATGAGTGCGGATAAGACCGTGCAGCGCGCGCACCAGCAGCAGATGCAAAAAAGGCGTAATCAGCTCAAGAACAGCTTTTATGAGGCAGAAGCTCAGGAGATCAACGAGGCTTACACGTGCGCCAGACTGACCGTGAATTTAAACTCTGCAAGGACTTCAGCAGTGTTTGCAAGAGCAGCAAGCTTTCAATCAACCCGCTTAAGCTCGAAACCTACTTCAAGCAGCACCTTCAGGCCAGGGTCATTCAATCGCCACCTGAATTGGTGAATTCGAGCATTTTTGACATCCCGAGCAACGAGCCAGTTGACATCGACCAAAATCCGCCCACTAAGAGCGAAATCCGCATTGCTATAAACCGTTTCAAAAATGGGAAGAGTACTAGCATGGGCAAACTCCCTGTGGAAATGATAAAGTATTGTTACTGCTCGACAGCCTCGAGCAGATGCTAGGATGCACCTGGAAGACCCTCAAGTACCGCCACTTGGCGACACTCTCAAATTATCTGCTGCCATAAAAAAGGGCCAAAATCGGAGGCGAGGACTATCGCGGCGTAAATGTAGGCGTGAACCTGGATCGCCTACTACCTCAAATCATCATGGATAGGGTCAAGTCCGCCTATGAGACGCACATTTCATCAGCCCAGTTTGGATTCCGGCAAAACAAGTCCACTACAGACGCAATTGCGGTAGCTGGGCACGTCATAGCCAAATATGATGGCCCGCTGGTGGCACTCTACATTAGCTTAAAAGTTGTACACATCTTTGAGCAAAGTTCTCGCGTATCATTGTCGGATACGCGCTCGGGAAGACCTCTAAGGACAATGAGTAAGGCTTTTCCTTGGAAGTTGTCAATGCAGCATCTAAAGGTTTCTGTGCGGATGACTTGTTGAAATCATTTGCTGACTCAGAACATGCGATCACTGTTAGTAAAGAGTTTCTAATAAAAGAGTTGTCCAATAATTTATATAATCGTATCATGTAAAATATTACGTAATTGTTACCGGCCAGGTGCTGAAATTCAGTGTGAAACCTTTAAACGATTTTGTTTGAGATCAAATGGAAATTGAAGACCAGTCACCCAGTGGTTTCCCAAAGGAGTTGTTTCGCAAAAAGGGAGTTCGCAAACCTCTTGAATTAGTTTGTGACCGCTGAAGTGTCAATTGGCAAGCGCCATGTCAACGGTAACTAATTGAGTGGGATGCCCCCTGCAGGGCAGACCAAGTTATCAAATGGGGGCTGTTTGTTTTTCCTCGTATCCTCAAATTGTAAGGTTTGTTATCATTGGCTAAGGTAGTTTCTGTATTTTAGTGGCCACATGTTCATTGTACGTATCCACATGTCATGGTCATTGTCACTTTTTGTGTTCTCTTCGTTTGTTTCCCGAAATCGGAGGTACACAAAATAATTTCTACTGCTGATCGCCTGGTTTCGCTTAAGGTGCTATTTAAGGCATTAGTATGTACGTTTTACAGCTTCCATATCGTCGTTGTAATCTGTTTCTTGAAAGGTATTTCGTGTTTTGTGGGGGTTTTAGCGGTCACACAACGTATCAAAACTACTGTAGTACAAATGGCAACGAATGATTCCCCAAAAATTTAGTTTGTAATTCTCTTTGGATCGTACAGAGTCTTCATATTAACTAACTGGTAAGATATTTTAATTTTTCAAAATTAGAAATTAAGGTAAAGTCACCTCAGTAAGATTAAGTATTTTGCATTACTACTGACCCATCCACTTGTTTATTACTAACTGCCTTATAAGCCCTGAAGTAACATACCCAGCAGTAAACGTGACTAAGCTGCCATGGGCGAACTCAATGTTGCGATTGTAATTTGTTAGGCACACATGTGCGCATTGCGGGCCTATTTTTACAGTTGGGTTGAATGGCAAGCATTTCTTATTGTTTGAATTATTAGTATATTAGTGCAGGGATGGCACAGTGGTGAGAGGATTCACCTCCAACCACCAATGTGGCCCTGGTTCGATTCCTAGACCAGGCATTATATGTGGGTTGAGTTTGTTGGTTCTCTGCTCTGCACCGAGACGTTTTTCTCCGGGTACTCCATTTTTTTCTATCCTCAAAAACCAACATTTGATTTGATTGAGCGTAATCCTCATTTTTTTGACGAATTTGTTTCGTGTACCCTTATTATAATACGGGTGTGCAAAAGCAAAAGAAAGCATGAGGCTTACGGCAAGTGGCAAATGTTATTGCTGTTTTTTTTTTTTTTCAATTTGTATTTTCCTAAAAGATTAAGGCAAAAGCTTGCAAATGCAAAGAAGAAAGGCTTGTTTATACCAATCTGGTCAAAAACGTTTTTGGTGTTTTTAAAGTTTCTCGACTGGCTTGGCATTAGACAATATGACGACGTTAATCTGTTAAGCGTTTGGTTTGTCGATATGCTGTCGTTTAGGCAGTGAACTTTTTCTCTTTTTCCTCTCAAAGTATAAAGATTTCTTCACTGAACATAAGTCCTCTCTGGGGTACCCAATTCACATTGTGCAGCGCCTAACATTACACTCTCCTTTCTCCTCTTAAACAGCTTCTCTCGCTCACCGACAACTTTTGGATGATAATGGCCGTTTGCACACTAGAGACGGCTGGACAGATTATCCGTCTGGCACATTTTCCGTTTTGGTATGAATTCGAGACAGATAGTATTCACATTGGACGGATAGAACACGGTTTTTTTCTCAGACGCAACTTTAGACGCCGCGTTTTCCTTCCCAGAACTCAGTGCACTCTTTCTAGTTCCAAGGTTTTTAGGACAAAATAAGATGAATTTATCCGTCCTCATGTGAATTAAAGACGAATCATCCATCTTTGACGAATATTCCGTCCTCAAATCCGTCTATATAGACGGATAATCGGACGCATAAAAATAGACGGATTATCCGTCTAAAATGAACACCGTTTCGTTTTCACACTAGGACAGATTATCCGTGCTGGACGGATAACCCGTCTTAGACGGATTGTTCGTCTCTAGTGTCAAAACGGCCAATGAATCGTATTCGCTGATCACGACTTTCGCTGGAATTCTCTTGACACAGATCAAAACAATGGAGTATTGTATGCAGATGTGAAATGAAATTTGATCAAGAACAATGGGCCATTTCTTGATACAGTTGACATTAGAAAAACAAGAAGAAATATCTTTATTAATCACAGGCGATGAAAAATTAATATTTTCACTTAACTGACTGTAAAAACGAGTGATAACGACAGCAAGAAGTTTAATTTTTGCGATTTACCATAAACCTCATGCTTACGGTCTCTATTCTCCCCTTCCCTTTCACGTCTGCTTTTCATTTGGCTCAATCTTACCATTATACCAACCAATGTAATAATTCGTGTTCTTGATTTGTTTTAAACTACTCTGAACCATTGTAGGTATTATCGTTTCTCTCCTCCTCTGTTTATACTAGGAGACTCGGAGAGGGAAAACAAGGGCACGGCGTCAGTGGGAGTCTTTGCAGAGGTAAGGGGGTAATTCAAACCAATCATGAAACAACTCAACTTGACTCCACTTGCACATTATCATTTTTACTTTAATTAACACAAACCCATTCTCGTACACTTCTGAGAGGACGTACTGAGCATAGCCATTTAAAATAATCCCTACAACCACGAACACTAGTGAAATATTTATGGCATGCAGTAATTGGGAATGATGCCACGTACAAGGAGTATATCTGACAAACAACCAATATTTCGTTCACATTCATTTCGTTTCACAAAATAGGGTAAGCCAACAAGAACTAAGTTTTCAATGAATTTGCAAGGGCGTTTTTTCTACAATCTCAAACAGTCATTTAACGTAACCCATTTCTTTGAGCCACAAGTAATAGTCATTGCTTGTCCTTTTGTAGTTATAGTTTACATTGACCGGTATCCTCCGTGCTTTTAAAATAAAGAGTATCTTGCACTCCTCGAGCTGTAACCAGTAAATTTACATTGTTTCATTCAAGTGCGGAGACTTTTTCGATTTGTGATTGTTGTTACTATATGTTGTTCATTCATAGGCATTTTGCACTGTGGATTGTGGTCTTGTTATGGCAAGTGCTTCTCAAGAAGAGTCTTGCGGAAAAAATGCCGCGGACAGATCTGGAAAAGTTAAAGTCACTATTTTGGCTTCTGAATGGGGATCCAGCAAGGGTGGTCTTTCAACCATAAACAGAGAGTTAAGCATTCAGTTGGCCAAATCCTCAGATGTAGAAATCTCATTTTTCTTGCCACAATGCAGTGAGAAGGACAAGACAGAAGCCCTTAGGCACAACATTAGCATTGTTGAAGCAAGACAGCTGGCTGGTTATGAGGAGCTGGAAAGGCTTAGCTTTCCACCAGATGATCTACAAATTGAGGTGGTTGTTGGTCACGGAGTAAAACTAGGTCGTCAGGCACAAGTCGTAAGAAAATCTCATCAGTGTAAATGGGTGCAAGTGGTGCATACGGACCCAGAGGAGATGGGAATGTTTAAATGCTACCCAGATCCAATGTGCAGGGGCGAAGAAAAGCATAATGATGAAGTGAAACTTTGTGAAAAGGCTGACTTTGTTGTTGGAATAGGACCGAAGTTGGCAGAGGCCTTTCGCTCGTACCTTCGACATTGCAAAAATGATCACACTATTTTTGACTTTACTCCAGGTATTTTTGAAGAATTTCTTAGTGTTAAGCAAGTCCCTGAAGAAGGGAATCATCACAGTGTTTTGGTATTTGGCCGTGGTGATGTCAAAGATTTTAAATTAAAGGGATTTGACATCGCAGGGAAGGCGATTGCTTCACCTTCACTCGACAACACTCGTCTTGTCTTTGTTGGAGCACCCGATGGGAAACATGAGGAGGTAACAGAGTATTTCGAGCAGTGTGGTCTGCCACGTATTCGCTTGAGAGTTAGAGGTTATGACGAAAGCCGAGAAAGTTTAAAGAAGTTATTTTGTGAAGTAGATCTTGTGCTCATGCCTTCTAGAACCGATGGTTTTGGATTGGCTGGACTTGAGGCCTTGTCAGCTGGTCTTCCAGTTCTTGTCAGCAAGAATTCTGGATTTGGGGAAGCCCTATGCAAAGTCCCATTCTGCTCACCATTTGTGATTGACTCAGAGAAACCTGATGTGTGGGCTACAGCCATCAAGGAAATCATACAGGATAAAAACAGACATTGCCGTCTTGAGGAGGCTGAAAACATGCGCTTATTATATGACAAGAAGTACAGCTGGGCCAAACAAAGTGATGCCCTTCGAAGGAAGATTGTCGAACTTGCTCGAGGTAAGAGGCCAGAACAACAGAATTAATATTTTGCATACTGCTTTGCCTCTTTTAACTTGTTTCATAGCCCTAACCCACCTATGAACCCACCTAATACTGTGAAATTAAGATTTTGATCAGGTGCTTAAGTGTACTTCAAACACAGTCAGATGTCAAATAAGCCTGTTTCACAGATGAACTACACCCCACCACCCCAGCCAATGCAAGAAGGAAAGAGACCTCTGCTGGCAGGGAACTGTGCCAGAGTAGTCCAGTGAGAATATAGAGTAGCAACTGTATTTTCCCTGCATTGTGAAATGCCTGTTTCACAGGCTACATTGGAATAAATGCAATCAAATCAGTATTACCAAACAAGCAAAACTTATTCACCCAAAACATTTGAAGTCCAAAAACTGGTAACAATAGCACTTTTTAGTGGATAATTCAGCCTACAGTTTATCCAGCCAACTTTATAAACAACAAGACGCTCCATAAAAGCGTACACTGGGTTGCCTGTGGTACGTGTTACACAATAGCTCTTTTCACGGTTAATTTTTCTCATTTGCATTACATTGTAATCTAGCATGCATGGGAGGCAATTTCGGGCTATTTTGTAGTTTTAACCCGAAATTGCCTCGCACCTACGTTAGATTACATTGTAATGCAAATGAGGAAAACTTACCGTGAAAAGGGCTATTGAACTGCAGGGTTCCAGTTATTTTTTTCAAGTGGAGGATCATTAAGACCATTTGAGGGTCATACACATGTCGCGCCAGCAGAGGCCCTTTGGCTCACACGTTCACACCTTTAATTATTTTGTAATATCCTGTCCCATTTTGACGTCTTGTAGTTTTTTGAGCTTTGGTAATAAATTCAGTTTAAAGATAACAAAACACGCTCTTGAGTAAAATTTACTCATTTCTTCTTAGATAAAGACAAAAAAACCAGTTTTTAAATATAGCTCTGAATCGAATTCTCATCGAAAGATTAATGACAATCGATCGTAAAAAGACGAAGATTTCTGCACTCTGACTTTATGATGTTTTGTCAAAAGAAATTGATCACGTGCTAGGTAACTATAAAGATGCACGTGATCACCTTGTGTCAACTGAATGAACTACGGGAAAGCATGTCAATCGTTCGTCCTTTTCAGAGTAAAACAACGTCCTTGGTCTTTTAATTGTGTTGTAATATTTAACTAAATATTTACATTTCATCTGTCGGGTCAGGAAGCCTTCTTTGTCGGGTTCCTGAGGATGTATCTATTTTGACTTCAGGGTGAAGTATTTACACAATCGCGAGGTTGAGCGGCCATGTAATTGAAAATCTGAACATCCGTGAGATACAAAAACAGACTTGCGAACTTGTCGCAATTCACAATGCTGACAAGCACAAAAGTAGAAGAAATGGTTGATAAATTTGGAGTTTGTTACTATCTGAATGTTTTTTTCAATGGGATGTCAAAAGGCCAAGTGGATGTTATGCATAATAGGGCAAATTCGGGCGATCAAGTTGAGCGTGTGACCCGTTATAAATATTTTTTCACAAAGTGTTCCCGAATCGTCAAGTATCACCACAGAAGACAAGAACATCATTCTAAAAGCGTATTCTACGCAAAAAGTAGGTTCTGGAGGTAATTTTGGGAGTGTAAATCAAGTTTACGGCGGACGTAGAAGTTTACGTAACGTGGTTACGTATATTCATATTTAATTAAGTTAACATAACAGAAAGACGCTTACCTTATTTTGGCACGAAAATGCTTTACTATTGCCATGAAAACTATCCAGTTAAGCTCGTATGTTACACAACATGATGAATTCATAAAGGCCACCCTTTCCAGCGAAATGTTTTTTGAAACAAACAACATATTTGCTATTAGAGGCAAAAAGCCCTTCCTATTTCATTACGTGCGAGAAGACAAGAAACTCAATCGTGTCAAATTACACTCCGTGTCAAAAACGCAACTAAATAAATTTCCTACCAACGTTCAGCATCAAACCCTTCACTGAAAACCCCTCTACTTGAATTATCAAGAAAAAAATGGGCAACAAGCTTTCCTTCAAATAATTTTTGACTAACAAGAATTAGTGAAATTTCCAATTGATACCGGAAGACTGTGCAGATCCAAATTGTTCAATTCCTTCTCTGTCTTTGTTAAACCCATAAGTTACCAGAGGATTTTGCAGTTGGTTTCAGTGTTCTACATAACAGCAAACTTGGTAAAACATTAGAAATACAGCTCACTTTGATTTTGGCTCAACCGGAGATAGATTATACACCATATTCCATACACCATACACCATACACCGAATTCATAAATGGCGGCCAACCTGGGTCGACTGGCGGCCAGACATGACATCGAGGCGTTTTAGAATAAACACGCAGTATTTTTGAGGAGGGAAGGAGAAAATAAACGATCGACGTGCGGAAAATTACATTCCTGGTTCTTCTTTAAGTGAGAGAAGGTCATCGGTATTAAAAAAAATAATGAGCTACGGTTAAGGCTAAAATGTTGGAACGATTCTGCTTAAAACTCAAATTGTAAAGAGGTAAATTTTTAACTATAGTAAGCTTACATCGTTCGATCCTGCTTAGTTGTGTAAAATCAAGTCAATTCTGTTTGAAGAAATTAAAAAAATGCTCTTGTTTTTCTTTTTGTTGCTATTGATTTCTTAAGAGTCGAAGAATACATCATTCAAGGGAAAGACAGTTTTCTTATGAATCCAGATTCGAATTTTTTGTACACAAAGCGAAATTTGCCAAGCAGGGTGCAAGTTGTGCTGCTGTTGATTCAAACTCTGGTGAGGTTTGAAGCTTACTAGTGTATTCCTCTTCAGGATTTTGCTACCGCATCACTGATTGAATCTTGTGTACCTCCACTTTCAAACAAGGATAATTTGCAAATCTTAAGCGTAAACGCCAAAGAGTGATTACAATAACTAGTCTTACACGCCACCCATGAACAAGCGGAGTTCCACAACACCTCCAGATACAATACACATTGCTATCTTAAAATTA
>BLFP01001329.1:760281-777781 GCA_014634505.1 Montipora efflorescens
GGGATATTGAAGTTTCGATTTGATCAGCGCATAACCAATGGAGAGGTAGGTCATGACAGCAACAGAGGTAGGGAAAGATTCGGGATCATTCGTATTTTAATAGATGATGGGTTTGGTTTGAGAGAGGAGTTGGAAAAAAAACTATCTTTCATTAAAAAAGAAACGAAGAAAAAGACTTGAAAAATAGTAACCTTACAGTGATAGGAAATAGTTCCTACATAAGTCAATTCTCGTTTATATATATAGTTGGAAAGAGTAAGAGTATCTTGGAGAATGAGCTACTCTTCCTGACGAGCCACTGTTAGAGCTCTAAGTGGAAGATATCATTCGATACAGTGAATGTGTATGGTAACATATTGGTCCAGTCAAAGAACGATAGTGTTAACGTGAAATTATTTTCTATATTCTTTGCAACTAAGTCCGTTTCGACGATGGAAAAGCAAGAAGCTTACGAAAGAAATGAAACTGACGAATCAACCAATAAAGGGGATCATCAATCTCTCAAGTGTCAGGTAATTGTCACAAAACGGATCAAAATGGTCAGACTACTTAGATCACTTACATCATTTTTATAGTCACTAGATTTTCTTTCCCTCGTCCCGACTCTTCTTCAGCTGAAAGAGTTCGAACTTTCCTTTGTCTGTGCTGCCTATGTTGGGTGCCAATCAGGCTTGATTGAAGATACTTATTATATAGGGGTAGGATATCGTCACATGATTATGCCTTGCTCCCATTTTGCCTTGGATAATTGTAAAATCCATGGTTCAAGGTGGTCTTAAATGACATTCTTAAATTTGGTCGGAATATGTTTTTCTTGGCTGGCCCACCTCGAGAAAGATGACTTGAAAACATTTACCAGTTTCTCATCTTAATAGTCCCAAATATTGAATGCCTTCATTCAATCAATGCTCTATCCTTTTCTAACTTTACAGGCTGGATCCCAACTGGATCTATCTTACGAAGGAAGTCGAGTGGAAAAGAGGGCCAGCAAACCTGTATCCAATGCCGAAGAAAAGGTAGAGCAAGGAAAACCATTTATGGTGTTATTCTTCAAGGAAATGGCTAGAATTCGTGTTTTGTGTGTCCATGTCCTGAGCTTTGCCTCTTTTAAAAGTTTAACCATCTCTTACCTTACCACTTGTTTGTCATGGGTAGAAATCTCAGACATCGGATTTCACAATACCAACTAATAACACCAACTTCATTAATTTAATTCAATGAAAGGGAAGGATACCAGAGGTTTAGAGAGAAAGGCGTTCTTTTTGCAGTTGCTAAGAGCTTTTCATAGCATCTTGCAACAGATTCACAATACGTGGTCGTACGATATTGAAAACAACGACTTTTTTTTGGCATCAGCAGAAGCAGTGTATAGAAGAAGAAGAGGATAAACTTGTCGCTTCAGCAGAAACTGGTAGAAGTTTAATTAACTGCCTTGTCTTTTGATTCTATGAGAGGCTAATTCCTTTGAACATTTTTACAGTGACATCATTTCTTCCACAGCACCCGAGGAAACCATGCAGTATGATGACGTCGGAAATGTGAAAACCAAAAATTATGGTGAGCTTTTTCTCTTCTGTCGCACAGATCTCCCCTGCTCATTTTTGCCCGTTACTGTGTCTCTCTTGTTCGTTTTGGTTTTGCGAAATAAAGTTGTGCAACTGTTTACCAATCATCTGTGGCAGATGAACGTTGCGCTTGACTTCAACTAGTTTCCTTTGCAGGGCTTCTGATTAACTCGGAGATACCATATATATCTTACTAATCTCGTTTTCTCGGTCCGTACTGTAAGTTACAGATCCTCGTATTTTTCCTGTTAAGTTATGGCCCAAGTGCGAAAAATACTCGGTCTGTAACTTACAGTACGGACCTGGAATTCGGTTAGTAAGAGGTATTTGTTACCTTCTGTCATTATCATTGAACTTTCTTTCATATAGTTGTACCACATCGCACTATCTTTTATGCACGTTTAGGATGGCACGGACGTATCTGATAACAGATGTCTGTCAAAGTTTATCAGTTCTTCATATATTCATGTTGTGCTTAAAACCTTACTAAAGTTTCGTGCAGCTCAGCTCATCTCTCCTGTCATTATAGACAAGGTCGAAAATAAACGAAAGAAAAACAAGCGAAAGAAAACGAGGAAGAAAGAGAAGAAAAAAGCGGAAAGACAGAAAGCGAAGAATGCTTCTAGTTCAGGTAAAACAAAAAAGAGTGACTTGCCACAGGCTGTTAATTATTACATCTTATTATCTCGACCTCGTTTAACGCTCGAAGAGTTCTTTACACTTCATTTTCTGCAACTCATACCTTAAGCCTTCACTGGCAAGGATCATCCATGAGGTTAGACATTTGAAAGTCTGCTACTCTATGTTGTTACAGTAGTTCATCATCTAAACGCCCGTTTCTGCAGACTTCGATCTTACCCCACCTCTTCCCCGAAGGTACAGAATCACGGTTTCTTCAGAAAATCATTTCTTGATTCACTTGTGCGAATTGCTGCATGTGTTTTAAGGGGAATAAAGCAAATGTCGTAGAGGGTTAAAATTCAGTTTCCGGAAATATGCTTCTTCCGGACAATCAGCCTTACCATATTTATTTGTCTCTGAGGGAGAGAAAAAGTTGGACCTGTGACTAACACGCGAACTTCGCATATGTTTGCAGATCAGAAACCACTACCAAGCACCCAAACCCCGTCATCTGATGAAATGTCAGAGGAAGACAATTCTCAAGACACCTACTCAGTCACTGGAGACACCGACGACATAAGCCTGGGATACTTCGATCGTACCGCTTCAGAAAATATTCCACCCTTTTTTCAATTACGTTCTGGAGTTCCTGCGACTTTTGTTGGTGACGAGGAAGACGAATTATTGGATGAGTTTACTGAAGTAAGACGCTCACGCCGTCCCTTTGGACAATTTGTAAAAGCAAGTACAAGTAAGCCAGCATCATATCATCAGAACCAGTTGGAAAACCAGCTACCACAGACTGCCTTAGGAAACAGAGAAACTTTGCATTCACAGTCAATGCTAACGCCCCAATCAGGTTCTATGAAGAACATAAAACTGAACCGTGCAGATAACGAAATGGAAGGAACAAAAAATCAAAATACAAGTAAGGCACCAAATCTCTCGACTTTCGAGGAATTTCCAACCCTGGAAAATCGTTTGTCTCAAAGGTCAGGTCAGGGCTCCATACATACGTCTTACTCCGCTGTTGGGCATGCCTCAAAGGAAACTTGTTTGCAGTCGTCACCTCCAACTACCTCACAAAGTCAACAGTCAACAACCATTAACTCCGAGCAACCGTACCAAGGGCTTCCTCTCGGTAATTACTCCAATACAGGCTCTTTCCCGGTACCGTCGATAAGAGGTGTAACCACTGTTAGCTCTTTCAAACATTTCAGTGATGCCAACATCAGTTTACGAAGCCTCAATGATGACCAACGACCGTGCCATAACACGATTCCTGACGGTGTCTTTGTAGTGTGTGACCACTTTTTGCGAGGACAAACTGCTCCGTCGTTGAGAGTCTGTACCACTTGTCAACATTCTGAGAGGCACAGCCTTTTAAGATTCGCTGTCTGGAACAACATTATGCGCCACTGGCAAGCAATAAGACCCTATCCCGCTTTTCAGGTCCCGCCAAAAGCCACTTTGGATGTGTGCCGACATTTTGCGACACACAGGCCTTGTCCAAAGGAGCCATGCACGTTCCCTCATGGCAAAGTAGAATCGGCTATGTGGACAATGGAACGCCAAGGAAGTGAGTATCTTTACTAGTTTTGTTTATCCAAAAGAGTCTTGTTTAGTTTTAAATGAAACTGTCTGTAGATAGCACATTGGAGCAGAGTAGACAATGAAAGGTCGACGGTGCAAGAGTAGTATTGTTTCTATGTTACGCCTAGTACTAAATTGCCTGAATGCAACGTTATCTGCAGGTATCATCTCACAAACTTGTTTATTTAATCTCGATAGTTCTTCCGACACCTCAACAAATTATTTCAGCTGAGCGATTTAAGGGAATGCAGTCCATGTCAACTGGGGTGTTGCCTACTTCACGTTTTCCAGAACAGATCGCGGACACTCAACGCCAGGAGAACGCCTCAGCAGCCTCTTTAAACCTATCTCTGTCGAGTGAGAACGAATTCCCTGGCTTAGGACACGTATCGTTGAAAAACTCTACTTCAAATGTTCCGATCTTTTCAACTTGGTCCACACCTATTGAGGCCTCCGAGAGAGGCCTTTCACAAATTAGCTCGACATCATCTACCATTACGCCGTCCCATGTCAATGCAGAAGATCTTACTGCTGACACTCAAAGATGCACAACACCAGATGTAACGTCCCAAGACACAAGTGAAAATGTCGTATTAAAGGAAGGGATTCAAACAGACGTCATCGAGAGGATCAATTCGTCTGCGTGGAGTTCCGCCTCAACAGGGAGATCTACAGCTTCTCTTCTTTTTGAAACCCGTCGCAATCAAGGCAGCCAAGTGTCATCTTTTAAAAATATTACAGAGAAATCACCTGACGCGGTTAGCGATTTTAGAAGGATACCAAAGAATGTGGTTGTCGTTTGCAACCACTTCCTCAACAAGAATCTTAAGCGACCAGCTAGCGTAAATGAAAAGGTTAAAGCCTGCAAAGGGTGCGAGAACCGTTCAAAGCTAGAGTATGCAATATGGAATGACAGCAATAAAGAATGGCAAATAATAAGGCCATATCCAGAGAAGGTTCCCGCCAATGTGGCATTCACAGTGTGTCGACAATACTCCATGAACGTCCCTTGCTCAAGATTACCGTGCTCGTTTGCTCACGGAGAGGATGAACAGCTTATGTGGACTTAAGAAAGAGAAGGAGGTGAGTCAAGTTCATTTGCATATCTTGTTAATTTACTTCAACAAATTAACAAAGTAGCAGTTTTAATTTGTCTTCCCAACATATGGCTACTCTTAAGAGGGATGTAGAGAGTTTAAACGACTCTTTTGAAACGTCAGCCTATATCAAAACCAACTCATCATTTCCTTTTTTTTTTCCATAGTTCTCCCCACTCCACGAGAAACTCTGACAGGATCGCCTGGGAAGGTAACCAAAGAGGCAACCCTTTCTAATACACGATTGCAGTATAGACCTTCCCCTCCTGGAGTGAAAAATGGCGCTTACAAGTCATGCAGAAGGTATCTTTGTGGTTTCCATACGGTTTTTACAAATCGCCCCCGTTGTTAAGCGTTCGAAGAGCCTTAAATGGTGCCTTTCCGCGTGGATTTCTTTGAGGCACTACAATTAAGACAGGGACACTTATTCACAAGTTTAGGAATCCTCCTAGCTGACACTTGTTCATTCCATATGACTACCCCCATCCCCCAGAACCTGCCATGGCTCAGAATGGCTATTGTTTGTAGGACATATACTTGCTTTCTGGCATAAATTATTTTTGTCTCACTTGAACTCCCATGTGGGTTCTTAATAGACTCCAATTGGTTGCGGTAAGTTTCTTACAAATGCAAATGCTGAGGTGCGAATACCCAGTGGAATAACTGTCCATCAAATGTACAAGCAGTTTGCAGGCAGTAGATTTCCGAACAAACACGATCACTCCAAATAGTTTGATCAGTAGTTAATCCTGCATCTCATTTGCGACATGATTTGCGACAGCTTAAGCCCGGTTCCCACTTGTGCAATAAGCACAAGTTCAAGCGTGAGTATTAAAAAACACGTGTGAGAACCCGGCTTGAAATAAACGTGAAATAAGCATAAGCGTAAAGCGCAAGAAAGGAAACTTTTTCCTTTCCTTGCGCGTATGCTCATCATACGGTTGTGTATATTTCACAAGTGGGAACCGGCGTGAGTTTGCACAAGCACGACGATTTGCACACCATCTTGAATCTTACTAGATCTTCTCGGACGTTATTACTACGCTTGCGTATGCCAAATCTCACTGTGTAAACGGTGCAAGCTTATCCTTGTGCTTATTGCCTTAGTGGCCGGTTCGTATGTTGTGTCATGAGCGTTTTAACACATTTGTGGACTGCAGGCAGACCTCTCGTTACGACCAATTTTTACCACTTCTCTAAATTGTAATGACAGAGAATTTCACAATTTTTGTCTTCGTTCCTGTCACGTTTCATTTTACATCATTCAGAGCTGAGAAATCATCAAGCATGATTCACGCGAAACATGCTTGGTTTAACTTTAATTACGTTCCGGAAGAGCCAAACTCTCCTGTTTTTTCTGTTTGAAAATGGACAAAAATTGTCATTACTTAAAAAAAAAAAAAAAAAAAAACGCGCCTTAAATGCACGAACCGACTAGTTGGTTTTCTTTCCCGTGCGACAGTTGTTGAAGTAATATATCAAACACGAGAAGGAGTGTTTCATTTGATACCCAAACACCGAGAAGCGAGTTGAAAAACGAGGCCGAAGGCCGAGTTTTTTAACCGATTTTGAGGTGGTTGGATATCTGATGAAACACTCTTTCGAGTGTTTGATATTGCTTCTCAAAGGAATCAGTATTTTAAGAGATATTTGGGATCAAAGTTGGCGAAATGTTATGCTAATTAAGACCACATATCCGAACTTCCTTCACGGTAGTGATTTCTTTTGTTTTTGGCTTATGAATTATTAATGAGTTTGAGAAGCGTTTTTCGCAACTCTAATGAGTAAAACACAAGTGTGCGCCGCTCTCTGAGAAGCCTCCATTACGAAATCGACTCGCTGGCTTCTCTGAGCCTTTTATAGTTTGTCGCTCGATACATTTTCGGTTTAGATTTTTTTTTGACCGATTAAGAGATTGTCGATGGTGGAATCGCGATCAATCTTACGGCTGAAACCAAGCACAGATATTTTAATGCTTTTTATTGTGGCCTCAAGTCCCCAGCACCCGTTAAGCTGCCGGCATGAAGCCAACATGATGAACGAGCTTCTGATGCGTTTCGGATGCGTTACGCTGGCGACATGGAAAGTGAAATGATGATGATCAAACTTCTCCGCACAATTATTTGTGGCAGAGTTGAAAGGAAAACAAATTACTTGATTAGTGACATTCGTCACATAATTCGTCAATTATGCTCAGTCCGAGATATTTAAGATACACAACAAAAGGGTGATTTCGCATGTAGAGTTGGTTTGAAGGCATCTCATTAGGTCCCTTTACACCACGGAGGAATTATATTAGGACGTAAAGTTAGGGTATAAACCGCACATTTTAACTTATTAATTTGCGCTTTTTTCGCGTCATGTGTAAGACGAGGGGTTTGAGTTTGTCGATCAAAAATACAGAACAATATGGCGGGGTGGCTGGTATCACCGACCAGCAGTCGAAGAGAAAACATTGGTTTGGTTGACCAGTATTCAGAAACGTTCTTTCGCATTCCCGTTCCTGTCATATTTCATTCTATCGCACCCAGACCCTGATCAATCATTCGCATGTAGTTTGCTTTGATTGCGCTCGCGAACCGAACTTTAAGTGCGGTCTCCCGCTCGTGTTTGAAAATGGCTAAAAATTGTAATTACTTTTTAAAACCCACCCATCAATGCATGAATCAATATGTTAGCTTTAACTGTGCTATTATAGTGACAGTTCTTCATGCATAATCACAATTTCAGACGCCTCTATTGTGTCATTTGTTGTCATGACAACTAAAGATAAACTTTTAAAAACCGTTCGCAGTTTGAATAATCATCAGTTCTCACATCTTTATCGTCATGGAAAAGCGTTGCCGACCCAAAGCAGGGCATTTTAGACAGCTAAACAAGTCACCGTCCTACCCGATGAGTCCATCGTTGAGCGAATAGTCGCTAAGCGAACAAGAGAAAAAACCGCGGAGTATCTTGTGAATTGGGCTGGTTATAGACCTGAGGAAGCCACGTGGGAGCCAGCTGCACACATTCCTGCCTGGCTGCACTCGCATTTTAACTCAAATTTCCAATAGTTTTTACAAGTCGTGTACATCTCCCGAGCGTCTCGATAAAATAATTGTAATCTGGTCTTCATTTTGCAGCCTACAAGTTAGGACTTCTACAACCGAGATGCTTTTAGAATGAAAATTAAAGTTGGGCGTTTGCCCATTTCTGGCGCCATTTCTTTTAAAAATGTAGTTTGTTGCTTTCAAATTTCGCGCTTCAGCGCGCCACTTTTATGCCAATGCGATGATTAGTCATATGAATATTAATGATGTCCGGCCATTGTGGGCCATGCTCGGAGAGGGGCGCCTTTCTTGCAGTTTCTGATGATGCAGGCATGTCCTGCGACTTTCACTTCAGTTTAACGCCTATTTTAAATGTTCCATATCTGTATTAGCAAGGGCTTAAGAGAACATGCAAGATTTATTAAAAGCTTGCAATAATAATAAATCAGTCAAAGTTTTATGTGTTCTCTTTTGTCTCCTCAGTTGCTACACTCGGGAACGATGCAGGTTTGGGCGGGGATGTATCTTTGCCCATAGCAGCGAGGAAATAAAAGAATGGGAACAAGAATACCAACGAAAAGAGAGGGAAAAACGAATGAAAGTCAATCAAGACAATGAAGAAATTGTGTCCATTGAATTAACATCAGCAATTTTGAAAGGACTTCCGGAAAATGTAAGTAATCAGTAAAAAAATGAGTATGTAAAAAGCCAGTTGGGAGGACTGCCTCTCATGCAACTACGCTCTGTCGACCGAGATCGGTCAGCTGTGCTTATGCCACCTCCTGCGGCTGGGTAGTATTATAATGGATAGATAATACAATTTGCAAATTTTGTTCATCGAAGTCAGTGCCAAAACCCGATTGTTACTAATCCTGGGTTCTTTGTGGTCAAAATTAAACTTTAAACATACCACGATAGTGAGCCTCCCTTAGTGTTTCTCGAAAGTCTTAAAACTTTTCGGGCGTATTTCGGGTGACATAAAACGCTTTGTGCCTTCGAAAGGAAAACGTATCTAGTCGTGAAATTGCAATTGTTTGTTTTTGCTGGTTTCGAAAACATGTACAAACATAAACTTTTCAGAAGCAGCAGATCCTAGTTTCACGAATTGCTTTTAGGGCCCGAACAATTTTTGGGGCTTTTGAGAAATAGGCCCCAGGATGATTAACCCACCATGATGATACCATAAAACAAATGGCAAGGAACTTGTTGGCGGTCCTTAATACATTTGAATTCTGCGTCAATACATGGCAATTACCAACAACTAGTCTCTAAAAATGTCCAATGGATAACTCCAATTCACTCCTCTTTTTGCAATGCACAGCTTGTGCAGGATCTCGCAGGAGTTAATATCACCTGCACTCCTCCGGAACTCAGCGTGAAACTTCAAGACAGTAATGACGTCCACAGATTCCAGTGGACATTCACCCTTTTGTTTGAGGTCAGTAAACTGAGTTGCATGGGAAAACCTTTCCAACAAATTCAGGAATTGTAATGCTTTCTTAATAAAGGTATTTCCACGAATCCATACACAAGATTAACAATCTGGTATCAGGTTTGTCCTCACCAGCGTCAGAATAGTGTCTATTTTTAAACCAAGTTTTGCGGGAACACAACTAATAGACCAAATCTGGATTAAGTTTCTTTGTGTATTGTACTTGCATTACAATATGTAGCATTCACATTATATGGAAATACCCGGAAAAAACGTTTTATTCCTCCAAAAGGGTTTGAATTAGTTACAACATTGAGTTTGCCGATTTGGTCTATCCTCGGTTTTCACATGACGTGACGACCGCCATGTTGGTGCCCCTAGACGAAGAAAAGGCGGCCATGTTGGTGCCCCGACCAAATCCTCCGGGAATACAACTCTATTATTATGCAAACGCTTCCTTTTGTTTTCGTTGAAAAACATGCCTGTTGATCACGTGAGTGAAAACCAACAATTGGTTTAAAAATAGATACTTTTCTGACGCTGAATTTGGGTAAATCTTACTCTCGGGTGATGGACTCTTTCTATTTCATACTCCTGGTAGAGCGGCGCGATAGAAGAAAAAAAAAGCCTGGTACTTATGGGGAGCGTAACGCTGAAGGCTCCATGCAAACGGACGCAACATTGTTGGTCAACATCTCCCAACATGTTCCTTCCGTTTGCACTCCCTGTTGAATCTTGTTGCGTGTTGCGTGTTGCTGCGCGAAGTTTTAAACTGGACAAAATTTGGAACCAACAACTCACAACATTTCTCTTGTTCCGTGATCGCCGAAGCGCGGCGCAAAACTGTTGGATCCGTTTGCACAGCTCTCAAACACTGCTGGGACAAGGCAAGCGCATTATACATATGCGGGTCTCCATGGAGATAGAAACGCATTAACATGTTGAAAACAATATAGAAGCCGTATTTGTTAGTTTACGGGTAGTATCCTTCCTATAATACACTTCAGGTGTTTACACTGTTGAGAGTTGTTGTATCGGTTTGCATACCACTCCCAACACCATCCAACATCTGCCAAAACTACTTTTCCCTCCAATGTCGGGAATTGCTGCGCCCTTTTGCACGGAGTCTAAGGTTGTAATACTGGGGCCTTATTATTAGAAGCGGACAAGGGTTTTAAAACCGGGAAGAGCCGAGCCAAATCCAAGCAAATTACCCAATCTAAAGTTTCGCAATGACTAATTTCCATTGTAGACCTCTTGTCTAAATGTTCAAATAATCAATACACTTGTTTCCTTTGAACTTCCAGCTCAGTCTGAGATCTTTTAGATTAGCATGTCGATTGCTCTTCCACTGAAGCAAAGGCAATGGCTACATTCTAGACGCACCATTGCTTCAACGGGAGATCGTCTGTCTAGCTTAGTGGAAAAATAAACCTAAAAGGTCAAAAAGGTCCTACAACTTATTATTCCTAACGAGACAATTTGTGAAAAGCCCCCATCCTTCCCCCCTTCCCTCCCCCGATCCACTGCCCTGCGCCGTCTGCTCCTCCTGCTACACTTAAGCCGTAACAAGACGTCCGGACATTCAGTTGTCGGTCAACATATTGGGGGTTTATGTTAGCACATAACTTTCTTGGTACGTTTGGCCCGGCTCTAAGAAAAAAACTGATGTCTCAATATTAAGACTGGGCCTTACATGTTTTCTAGATGGGTGATATAGAACCATTCATGACCACATCTGCTTTTCCCTTACAAAATCAGTTTTGAGATGCTTTTAGCAAAACGCTTACACACGGCAGAAACTAAAATAGTAGGTTTAATTTGTGCAAACTTTGATAATATCGAAAAAAGAGAGAGATCGAAGGGAAGGAAAGACGCTTATAACTTTAAAACACAGCAGAAACCTAAAGAACCTTACTCACCCACTTTACATTGCGTGCCTTTGTTGGGCAAGCATGCAGCGTTGCGTTATATTGGACTTGAGAGAAAAATTAAAACACTTTGGTCAGGAAAATAACAAAAACTTCGAAGATCCTCGAAGAGGACTATCCTGTGAACTTAAATGAATTTCGATCTGAAAACAGCGGAATGCCTTCCTATTTCGAGCGCTTTTCTATGAAGCGAAGAGCTGCTACGTCTGCAGTGAATTCAAGAGGGAAATACAGTTTCTACGCGTGGTACTTAGTTGTTTGAACCTATACCTGGACCTTAATTAATAAGCGAGCAACACATATTTCTTTTATACCTAAGCAATTCGCAATGGAAATAACAAGGCAAGATAGTTGAATTCGCTGCTTGCCCGGTTCTTTGTAAATACTGCAAGCGGTTAGCGATAAGCGACTGTAAAGTAAACCAAAGATAGTCTCGTGTGGCACGAGCAATACACAGTTGTAGCTTTAGATGAAATGCTCTTATTCTACGTTCCTACAATTTCTTCTTTTTCAAGTTTACCAAGTCTTCAAACGTGTGTTGAATCCAAGAACAATTTCTTCTTGCAGTAAATAAACACAAGCTGACCTTCTGACACCTATAGTTTTCAACATTTCCAGACCAAGAATGAAAATGTCACACACAAGCTTGCGAGAAGCGAGAAAATGAAAAGAACAGCAATCGATAAAGACTTTTTGCTGATTGTGATGGAGATCAGTATTCAAATGTTTGCGGAAGACTTGTTCAGTGCCGGCAGCCTGAGTGGAGAACGTGCACAACAATGTAGTCCAAGAAGTTATTTCTAAATTTTCCAGAAATGATAATACATCAATTCTGATCGTTCCAGCTGTTAATCTAGGAATTCCCAATTTCGGTAGTCTTAGCTGCCATTCCAAGGGCACATGGTTCGACAACTATTCCCGGTTTCGGATCGATAACATGTTGCGCAGAGCAAGTCATACATAAATAATACTAGAAACTGAAATTCTAATAAACATAGCTTATATCCCATGGAAAACAGAATTATATAGCCCATTTGATGTCCAATGGATACAGATTACTTTACTCTGTCATAGAGTAAAGAGTTTCGAGGGCCTTGAAAATGGCGACTGAAGTAATGTGGGCGCGCAATTAAGTCAATTGCTTTTTTCTTTTCTAATTTCCGCAGACAAAGGATATAGGATGCCTTCGCCACGTTCTGCTACTTTATAAATACCACGATGTCTATCAGCTGTCTGAAATAAGTGTGGGCTGTTATGAGGAGACGGCCGGCCTGCAAAGTTACAGAACATGTTATACTGCCAAACTTACAGGATTCTGGTACAAAGCACCCGAAGTCAAATCATCTGGGCGCTTCCGAGTTTCCCTCACTGTCTCATTCGCATCGTCATTGTATGGAAGCTTTGATCAATGCGTCGTTTTCGACTTTGGAAAGAAAACTTACCTGGTGCAAAAGCTTAACGCGGATGTACATAGCGAGGCCTCCACACTTAGTCCTTCTAATGTTCCTTCTGCCGCAATCTGGAACGAAAGGTCCGTGCAAGTGGTCAGGCTCGTTCCTGAATCGGGGGCAGCTCTCCAAGGTATGCACTGGTCGAGAGTTTACAGCCTTCAGGAAAATTTAAAGATACCTGATGAAAAATTAAGTCGCAACAATTACAAGAAAATCATGCATGCATTGTTGCACGTGGAGGAGGGATTCATGAAGGCCGAAATTGCACGGTGAGTACTACGGCCAAGTGCTGAATTTTATTTTTGTTCAACATTACTAGGCCTATGAATGTGACCACACAACTATATATACATTTATTTTATACAACTACAACTCAGTAATGCATGTTCAACTATTCAGTCTGGAACAAAACAATTTCACGCAAAGACAACAAATGAATAAGGTGCCAAGTGGTGATAGAAAAGGATTGAAGATATAAAAAACCTCACGACCTTTTAAGTCGATTGCCAAACCATTGATAAAGACTTAAATTAGGTTGCCAAACTAGAGTTAAAATACAAGGAAGGATTACGTTTTTGCAAACGTTAGCCGTGTAGCACTTATATTTCAACAGACCTAACTGATTAGAGTGTAATGTGAAGTGCTAGTTTTCTACCCCATATGAACCATGTGAGCGTTAGCCCTACTGATGGGCCCACGCAAGGATAGAGAAATACTCTGACCAGGGTAAAGGAAAGGAAAGGAACTTTATTTAAGTGTCTAGTCGTTCTAGCGCTGGAGCGCTAATTGGGGACACTGTAAACTGAAATGAACAATGAAAGTAAATCAAGTCAAATGTCGGTGGGAATTGAGCCCACGACCTTCGGGCTAGATCACCGCTGCTCTGCCGACTGAGCTGCGAGGTCAGACGGGAGAAGGCCATGGGAAATGAAGATGTTAAAGTCACGACAATGTACATGTACAAGTACAAGGAAGGATTACGTTTTTGCAAACGTTAGCCGTGTAGCACTTATATCTGAACAGACTTGACTAATTAGAGTGTCATGTGAAGTGCAATGTGAAGTGCTAGTTTTCTAAATAAACGAGGTTCCGATGTATCAAGTAGAGTTTAAAAGATTAAGACATCCGAGTTTAGATACGACGTTTCTTTGGTGCCTACTATTGTTATTGCGCATACGTTTTGCGCATCTCGAGATACTCGGATTTCCTATGGGTGATTCTTCTTAATACAGGGATATTTTTGCGCGGTTCAAAACTATGCGGAAAAAGCAAAACTTAGCAAGTGCTCTAAGTATATCAAATAGAAAATTAATTGGGGGTAACCATGCATTTTTGAGATATAATTAAGCTTCAATTTGGAAAAGAACGCCATACATTGCTTTGTCTTTTAAAGATTTTTACAAATATTGTTGATTAATTATCATCGAAAAATGCGTGGTTACCCCCAACTTTCTTTTTGAATTTCAATAACACTTGTTAAGATCTGCTTTTCCCGCATATTCAGTAAACCGCGTAAAAATACCTTTGAATTAGTAGTCACGATCTTTAACTAAAAAGAAATTTAAGCTATGTCAACAAAATTCACCCACTGCCTCTCAAGTTAATTGTCTACAGCAACCATGATCTACTTTCACAGATACACTCTGAATAATGCACAATTGCATGCGCAATGGAACATCTTTGATGAGATGACAGGAATGACGTGTGCAGTGGATAATGAGCTTTTCGGAATCCTCTATCTGCAAGAGGAAGATGCCTTGAGACCTGATGATGCTGCCGGGCGCCTCCTCTACCGTAATGTAAACTCCGTGTGGCTACAACTTTCCGAAGGCAACTCCAACAAAGTCTACGAGGCTCCTGTTGAGAAAGTCGAGAGTGAATGTGTTGTGCTGAGACTGGCAGCCAAGATTTGCTCTGAATTGAGCCTTTATGACACCTGTGATGTTAACGTTAATGCCCAGTTCCAGTTAAACCGATGGCCAATTTGTGAAATGCACGCCTCTGTTGATAGGCTTACATCAGGCCAGTTGGAACGATTTGTTTTCCCAGCGCCAAGAGCTCCGGCTGTCAGTAATGAAGTAAGCAGTGTTAAGCAATTTAAAATTTGGAGAACAACCAGCTCCAACAACTCCAGAATTTTCAATAGTATACTGATGGATGGTTGTTCCAACATTCCAGATTGTGAAAAGATAAAGCAGTTTGTCCTTACAATTTATCTACTCCCAGAGCAGGGACCACCCACCTTTTCCTTCTATCGTGATAAGATGCCTTATTATATAATCAACAAAATATCGCTTTCCTGAATGCTCAAATAGGTTATAGATTGCAAAAGAAGTTATAGAGTGCAATATGGAAGTTGCTATGGAAACAAAGCGATAGAGTGATTTTGTTGAGTATATAATAGGTAAAAAATCGTATGAACTGGCCCGTGCATTTTATGATTTATGATCACTCGTGATGTTTTAAAAGTTCTCAAATTGCACTCGTGTACAGGTCGTGCAATTTTGAGAACTTTCAAAACATCACTAAATCACATAAATCACGAAATGCACTCACGTTCATACGATTTCCTGTACAAAGACTTTTTAACCAGCAGGCTCAGTTGGTTGGGCATGGGACTACTAGGTGCGGGGGGTCGCGGGTTCAACTCCCCGTTGGACCAACACACAAGGTCTTAATTAAATAACTGAGGAAAGTGAGAAACTGAGAAAGTGTTGCCTGCAAATTGTTAGACTTTATAGTCTTATCGGATTAGGACGATAAACCGTTGGCCCCGTCTCACAACTCTTCAATGTTCATAACCCTGTGGGATGTAAAAGAACCCACACACTATTCGCAAAGAGTAGGGCATACACCTTATTCCAAATTAAAATGGCTACCATTTTAATATTCTTTTGTGTGATTGCAAATTGGCCCTTTTGGCCTGGCTTTCAAACGCAAAATTTAAAAGAATATTTTACCTTGAACGAGGCCAAAAGGGCCAATTTGCAATCAAACAAAAGAATACTAAAATGGCGGCCATTTTGGAATAAGGTGTATGGAGCTCCCGGTGTTGTGGTCAGGCCTCGTTCCATTCCGGATCATTCATGGATTGGGTGAGATCACTGTCAGCTGCGCCTATGAATGCTGATGTCCGGTCTCGCCCATAGAATGTGTACTGGTAAAGTGTATTTGGAGATGTAAATAGGAAATGCGCTGTATATATTCACAACCATTACCAAGTAAAATTCATTATCCTTAACACAGATTAAAGGCAACCTTACTCATATCTAATGCCCCGTTCACCCCAAACCTTAACCATGTTTTGAAGATGTTTAGTTAAACGCGGTTTGAAAGTGTTTTCGTTTTAAAGCATCAACACTGATTTTTGTCGACTTCAAATTTAGCACAGATCAAATCATGACTTGAAACGCACCGGAATATCATGTAAAAGCCAGTCCTTATTTTTCTGTGGCTGAATTTTTATTTTGCGGTGAGACCCAGGTTAATTAAACATGTCTTGTTGGTGTGAATGAGGTATAAGTCGTTGAACACAAATTCATAGCAGATGATACGAAAGAAAGACAAGGAATTCAGTCAAGCAATTGCTATTGATTAAGGCCTAAAAAATGCCCGGCTTCAATGGAATTCCCACCAAAGATCTCTAAAAATCGATGAATCCTCGTGTCAATGAGGTTTTTTTCTTAGATCACGTGATCACTTGATCATTCCTCGTGTAATTAAATAACTACTTTCTCATTTCCGTTAAAACCCTGTCTGGGCATGCTTATATTGCATCCGTTCTTACACCTCGTATTCGATTTAAATTTCTTCATAAATATTTTAGGTCTCAATTCGTTGGCATTGGCTGTTAGACAAGAGACTAAATGAACACCAAAAGGAGGTCATCAAGAGGATAGCTCTTCAGGAGTGCAACGCCCCACCTCTTGTGGTCATTGGTCCATTTGGTACAGGAAAGACGTTCACTCTGAATCAAGCTGTCCGTCTACTGGTGCAGATGGACAAATCACACAGAATCCTTCTTTGTACCCACTCAAATCGCGCAGCTGATATTCATGTGGAATTGCTACATAAGTACTTGACGGAACAGAACGGTACACCAGCAGCAAGACCATTGAGAATATATCAACCTATGAGAAGGTATTCACCTTCACTATAGCTTCAGAGATGTGCTCGGTGTTCCTTTAAGGGGCTATTCTAGGGTTTTTAGGGGGAATCTTGAGCTAATCACGAATTTCAAACTCGAAAATAGTAATCTGGAATCCCTTTACTGATAAAATTATCGTTACATCACAAACAAGATGATTTTGAGCAAAAAAGATTTTTAACGAGGCTATTTGCCGCGGTAAATTTGGAAAACGTCTTGCCGACTTTTTTAAAGATTACCCAAATGCAATAAGTTTCAATATTGCGCATTTGTGTCCATCCATGCTTCTCTTTCCTTTTTCTGTATTTTATATCATGTTGTTCAACAGTTTTAAGTGGTTCTTGCAACGTTTCATTTTACTTTTTGGGCATTTTGGATGTCATGAACTTACATGCTTTTGCGTGACATAGCCCCTTTAAAGAGCTTTGCGAGGGCGGTAGGTTAAGCCGCATGTAATGTTGATGATAATACATATTATTATACATTGGTGTCACCCGCTCGATTTTGATTGGCTATACGCACGCAGCTAATTCTTGCTTGCTCTGTTTCTCTTACGTCATACCTACAAACAATAGATTTTATATATGTAGACAGGGGTTTCAATAACTTCTGAAATGGCCGTCCATGATAG
>BLFP01001329.1:782781-785281 GCA_014634505.1 Montipora efflorescens
CTACGAAAAGAGCCTCAAAAGTACATTGTCTGCAATCTTCGCTTAAGTCCTGAAAATTCCCAGTTAGGATATGCGGAGGTTGAAGACACAACAACTCCGGACATCCAAATCAAGGGAAGAATTCGCCAGGCCTTTGACAGAGACAAGATCGTCTTAGAGCTTCTTAATCCTACCAAGACAGATAGCTCAAAGGTAGATGAAAATGAGCGAAAGATCCAAGGAAAAATCGTTGGTAAGTGCGAATTATTTCACGGGACTAAACAGCCGATAGAAAATTACCAAAAATCAATTTGAGTATTAGGAACGCACATTAAGAGGGACACTAAGAAACGAGTTGCTATTACCGGATGATAACTGAAAACGACTATCGCTGACGGAAAAGTAGCATGAGCAGTTTAATATGCAGGGCCGTAATAATGTAAGGTCTGTGTAAGACGGAAGTCCTTACTGATTTGTGAGATGCAAGTGGGAAGAATATTTTAAACTTAAGAGTAGACACAGATACTTCATCAACCAAGCGTTAAACGTTTCATTTCTTGAATGTTCTTGAGCAACTAAAAGGGAATTTTCTGGCTTTTAATGACTTCTTGGAACATTTCACTGTAAAAGAGAACTTATTCCTTCTTCTTTCGATTTGACAAATGACATTCGAGAACGTCGAAACGTCACCCGCATCTGATTTTTAAATACGGAGTAAGGGTTGACGGTCACTCATGGACCATGGACTCTAAGCAGTGGCCTCGGAGCTAACATTATATATTAGATAATGATTAACGGGTCATGAATTTCTTGTTAACAGGGGTTCTAGAACACATCATAAGTCCACATGAACGCCAATTCGTCTGCACTACAAATTACGAAAACCCTACCGTAATGGTGCCCATCAACAAGTCGGCCACAAAACTGGTAAATCTTACAGATAGGGGATGTGAAGGTATACCGATCTACAAGAAAGATCAAAATAACAGAGCCACTAAGGTCAGAATATTGAAAAAAGAAGATGTACTCAGTGGAAAGTTCCTGTTTGTTGTGAGATACCTTCAGTGGAGACGAGATTGCTGCTACCCTTTGGCAATGGTAGTTAGGGAATTGCCTCGAGGAGAAGACTTGAAAAGTAGCATGCAGATTTCGTACGCCGAGCGTGGAATTAGGAGGGCTTTCAAAAAAGATACGTTGAAATATGTGACGGAAAACTTTCCATCCAATTGGTCCATTCCTAAAAAAGAGTACTCCAGTCTCCCTAAGGTTGGCGAAGCCTTCACTATCGATCCTCCGAAGTCTTTGGATCTGGATGATGCCCTGACCATAGAGGAAATCTCCTTATCCACCTTTCTAATAGGAATCCACATTGCGGATGTCAGTTTTTTTGTTCATCCAGACTCTCCACTTGATCAGGAAGCATTTTTGCGTTGCACATCATATTACCCTGGTGAAGAAGAAGAAAATATTCCCATGCTGCCACGAGAGCTAAGTGAAAATCACTGCAGTCTTTTACCAGATAAGGATCGTCTGGCAGTGTCTGTTTTCGTGACGCTCGACGAGGAAGGAAGGATCACCGAAGAGCCAAAGGTGAAACGCACGATCGTCACATCTTGCTGCCGCCTGAATTACACTGAAGCTCAAGGAATCATAGAGAAAAGGGAAGAGAACATCAGAAACGTGCCTATAAATATTCCAGAAAAGATCAGGCAGTTAAGCTCACTCGCCCAGAAAAGAAGACGTGAAAGGTTGGGAGACAGTGCTTTTGATCACTGGCAAAACGAAGGGATTGAAGAAAGTTTTGAGGCACATGAAATGATCGAGGAAATGATGCTTCTAGCCAACGAGGAAGTTGCAAAGATTCTTTCAGAAAAAAACTCCGACTTGGCGCCTTTGAGAATTCAGTTGCCTCCCAAGGACCAAAAACTGGGTGAATGGATCGAGAAGCACCGTAAATGCGCCAGATTATCATTTCATTATGCAAAGGTCTTGCAGGGGAATTCACAGTCCCTTGAGCTACTGAATTCTGAGAAGACCGCTTTCAAAATCCAAAGCTGGGTTTGGAGTGCAATCTATGAGGCTGTGGTGTCCTGTGACATCGCCAAGGTTTATAAACTGATTTGCAACGAAGCGAACCACCCTCAACTTGCGGCAGCACGATCCCATTTCCGACGGATTCAGTCCGGGGCGAAGTTTGTCTGTGAAGGTGACACGCCCCCTGCAAATATTCAGCACTATTCACTCGGTATGCGATCTTACACACAGTTTACGTCCCCAATCAGAAGATACATGGATATCGTAGTCCATCGTCGTCTTCTTGGTTTGCAGTCGGGTGGCCCACATGGTGGAAACATGTCAAAGGATGAGATTTCAAAAGTTTGTCGCCGCTCCAATTACATGCACGAAAACTCGCGTAAATTTGAAAGGGATTGTAAAAGAATACGTATGGCGTCAAGGCTTCAACAGCGTTGCCAGGAAACGCGTGCTTTTATTGAATCAATTGATCGGAATTCCACAAGTC
>BLFP01001329.1:790281-791488 GCA_014634505.1 Montipora efflorescens
AGAATAAGAATTGATTTTTTGGTCCCAGGGGCACTTAACGACTCGGCAAATGAGTTTCGAATTTTTTTACTGTTGAAATTGTCACCATATTTGAGTAGCTTTTGACTGCCTTAGCATTCTGAAATTAAGGGCATTTAAAGATTACTTAAAATGCTCTAGAAAATGTAGAAACGTTAAAAGAGGCTTTAAAAAGCGATGAGTAACCAGGTGGCATAATTGAAAAGTTGCCTGTCTGCAATCTTTTAAAGATTGCAGACTGGCAATCGAAAGCTCAGTGTTTTTAAATTTTTAACCAGAGAACGTCTTGTTAAAAGAGGCGTTTGATTATTTCCGGCGTTGAAATGCTGCACCTCCCGGTCATTTATAAGTCTCCCTTGGGACTATGTAACCACATAGTCACATTAGCACTATATAGCGAGCTTTAAGAAACGACGTCGGCGACGGCAACAAAAACGGCACAAAACAATAATATCATTGATTAAAAGAGGAAAAATAATCGCGCTACACTTGCGGCACGCATTTTGGCACATATTTTTGCGGTACTCTGTAAAACAGTGACGTCACTGAAATCACCAAATTTGAGGTTTTGACGACAACGTAAGCATGCAAGAGAGAATATTTCATTCTCTATTTTCACTCTCAAACCAATTAATCGTACCAGTTGATTTTAAGGATACTTCGCCCACATTGTAGGACATGAACGAAATGGAATAATCGGGAAAGACATATTATGAAAAAGCAAAGTTTTCGTCGACGTCGCCGTCGTATATCTTAAGGTCTCTACTGTGTTTGCGTAAAACACCAAACGACAGAACGGAGGCTGCTGTTCTTCATAAAATACCAGAAAATTATTTTACTTTAGCTCTCCAAAGAAGTGAAAAATGAGCTAAAATAAAACACTTTTCTTTGATTTTTGGCAATACAAGCTGCGGCAAATTTCAGCGTTGTTTTTGGCCTTTGCCGTGAACGCGATGCATAATTTCTCTTACTAACGTATAAACTCTTGTTCTTAGGCCATCGTAGCTTCATTAGGAAAATAACACAAACAGCGGTGATAAACATTGTATTCCAACGCATTTTTATAAAACTTGACGTTTCGTATGCTAGTCAACACACATTTTCAAAAGTGACCGTTACAATTTTTAAAAACTATATATATATCGTAAACAATAGGGGTCTGGAACCTAGACTGAGAAAAATGATCTGC
>BLFP01001329.1:793437-795937 GCA_014634505.1 Montipora efflorescens
GGGTTGAGCAAAATTTTCACACGTACGTGTAAAATTCTCCCCAAGAATTATAACGTCACTTCTGATTGGCTTATAAACTGTCACATTCGCCACGGCTACAGCATGGGCAATACTGTGATACAATCCCTTTAAAAAAGAACTCGGCATTCATTTTATTTTAAAGCTCAGCAGCTTATTTAAATGAATTCAAAAATTTTCAAAATGAAAGTAAGCCCTTTAAAAATTTGTACATTTATTCAACGTTTAAACTAATGCAATTTACAGTTCCTAAAGCACTTCTTGAGTTGGTGGGTCAATTTTTCATGATCAGCAAGAATCTTTCTTAACCTCAATGGTAGTGAACCATCGGAAGAGATACGAAATATCAGTAATACAGGTGTTTAAACACAACGTGATTACAGTGCAGATGGACGTTAGGCTCTTGTCATAACGTCATGTTACATACTTACGCCTTATGATTGAGGAATCCAAACATTTCGTGAACTTTGCATCCGCGAGACATCGTGAGATCATATTAAAGAATGCTTGATTCATTGTAATTCTAATTCTCTCAATACACAAGCCGACATTACTAATAGGAGTTCACCAGCAATCACATCTCCCTATATATATCCTTTCAACGAGCGACATAAAACGTTACATTTTTTTAATTACAAAATTATTTACAATACATATTACTTACAATGCTGATCGTAGTACTAACAAAACTTGTTACAACCCTACCAAAAGAAAGAGTATTAACAGCACCAAAATGTAACCAAAACACCTTAGAGTCTCTTTTATTTTACCGTAACGCCGTATGTCAAGTTCAGTTTCATATTTCAAACGCGCCGTAAATTTAAACCATTAATATTTGGATTCCCTTGGTTACTTCTGCAGTTCCAAATGTAAAGCTTTGCGATAAGCAGGAGATAATTAAGCAAGGCTAGACGTTAGTTGCTTCTTTCGCAGTCTTGCTTCGTTTGATTAGGCTTGGAAGGCAGTTGCTGCCTGTTGTTCCTTGATCCCGGTTACGTGTTTGATTTTTTCATTCGTTCAATCTTGAACATCTTAACTTTTGATTCTGCTGTGGTAAAACATCGACACCTAAACAACTTCAAAGAAACTGTTCTGTTGTTGCTATTGTTGTTGTTTTGTTTGAATTTAATGACAACTGATGCGCAGGTCTTAAAAACCTTCTCCTTTTATCCTTTCTTTTCTTCTTTATCTTGTAAAGACTGACGTTTCAAAGCAAGAAGTCTAGCAGTTATTTTGCTTTTACTCCGCGTCTGAAACATGCTAAAAAAAACCTGCTTTTCAGCTAAGGCAGCATGCGAGCGCGTTTACTTTTTGCGGAGTCCGTGTTAAAAAACCTTTAAACCGCATCTGATTACCACCTCAACAAAATTCATCCCCGAGTCTACCCCACGCTTAGATCGGTACACTTCCGGCCGGATCAGGAACCGGGGTTCGGAATGCGGGCCAAAATAAGATCCATCGGTTGACTGTTGATTTTGTGAAACGATGACTGAGTCAAATGGAAGTGAACCGATATCTATGAGTACAAGTAAAATTTTAATCAATAAGAAAGTAAAATTACTGGATTTGAACTACGGAAACGCAGTGCTTCTGAGAAAACGGTGTGATGTCTTCAGTGTTGTTTTCTGTCCAACTTAAGCCTTATCTGATAGGTTGCTGTGCGTGTTCACTTCTTGTGTTTGCCCCTTCTCTGCCAAATGTAACAGTATCTCTACGACATCGTTTCAAGAGGAGTATCTGGCGAAATTCTCGTCTGAAAGCGGAGTTCATTCCTGCATACACGAACGGGTTTATTGTGCTGGAGAAATAGAAGAGAAACATACACAAGAGTTCGACATTTCGAGGCATTTTGTCTTCAAGGAAGAAACGCCGTAAGATTACAATTATCCAAAATGGTACCCAACATACCATGAAGGCAAACACGACTGCAAAGAGGGATTTACTGATATTTATTTCGTGCCTGCTGATGCCCGTGTTAACGCCTTGCTGTATATTAGTTGAAGAATTTTCGTTGTGCTGGCGTATCATCCTCCCGACTTTTCGGTAGCAGGAAACAGTTGTTATCAGAGGTGTCAAAAAGAAGAGAACGAGTACAATGCGGTAATGAGTCATTTTCTCAGCATTGCTGTGATGTTCAAGAGAACACTGTGCATAACCTGGTATGAACCGATGCTCTTGCAAACCTGCAAACCGCGGAATTTCAACATAGCAAGCAACAACGATCCATGCAGACGTGAGGAAAGCAATAGACTTCCTCTTTGAAAACCATCTCCTGTATATCTCGTCTGGCTTGCACATCCTCACGTATCGATTCACGGCCCTTGTGTACCAATATGGCGGTCAGAAATCCAAACGAACATCTGTAATTCACTTAGCGATGAAAGCACTTACTTTTCGCTCATGAGATAAAATACATGAATATGAACACATCTCCTAATGTACTTGGAACGATCAGACTGCTGAGATTCATAGGCATATACAT
>BLFP01001329.1:800937-808437 GCA_014634505.1 Montipora efflorescens
ATTCAAAATCTGACCGTTCCACTAGAGCCTCGTCAAATACGCTAAACTTTACATAAGGGATTAGGTATAACTTTATGACACCTATAACCCCCCCGGGAGCGTGGAGAAATGCAAGACCCTGCATGAAGTTTCTACCAAACCTGTTCGAGTGGAGTAAGTACTTGTATGGGAAACCAACGCAAAATTCCAGGGATGGAGACAATAATCATTTTTCTTACTTGATTTCTTTTTGTATTTGGTTGTTAAAGGCTTTTTTCTAATGTCCTTTCCACGTTTTTTATTCCTATATTGGGAGGAATGGCGTTGGAATCAACAAACAGTGCTTTTAATAGCGCGGGTGTTGAATCAAAATGGCCGATTGAACACACTGGTTCGATTGATAAATACTTGGCACAGTGGCCGGTTGAACACACTCGTTCGATTCACAAAATGTTTGTCCCATTGGCCAATTGAACACACTGGTTCGATTCACAAAATGTTTTGGAACGACTCAACAAACTGGCTCGCAGGTCGATTGACGTATTCGTTATGCAATTGTTCACAGTGGAACACCCAAGAACGAAGCAAGATCTAGATATTACGTTAAAAATTCTACCTTTAGAGCTTGCCGTTCTCAAAGAAAAATCATCTGTCAACTGTATTAAATACCTTCAGATGTGAGGTTACTGTGTCATTCATCGCGGGCGGAAAGTATTTCAAAGTAAATTTCTGCGTACAACATATGTACGAAATTTCGTGGCCCAGTGATGTAGCCCGTGCTCAGAATGCCCTACTTGGAAAATGAGTGGGGACTCTATCACAAAACGGGAGTTTGGAGATACTTACGGGAATGAAAATCGTAAGTTCGCGCCCTGCAAATTCCGTCTACATCTGTTCCAACAAATTAATCCGCTCCGTGAATGAGCCAAAACAGGGGAGTTTTGCGCTAAGTCTGCACTATGAAAAGGCGGGTACCATCTTCGAAATCGCACAAAATGTTATAAATGCATTGGAAAAATCAGTTTCATAACAATACTGCTGTGATGGCACATCAACATCTTTTACGAAAGGGCTTGAGTTCACCGTCAACAGCGGGTCAGCTCTGGTTAAAGTATTTTCGTGTCGCTTTCCACGGGATAGGGAATTTTTAAAGTAAACTGCAATTTGTTACTACGAAAAAAGAAAACCAAAAAAATGGCCGCCGTATCTGCAAAAAGGACTATTGAATTTAACTCGTAAACCTCTGTTTATTTTAACTCCTGTACAGCTAATCACACAAGCAGAGCAATGGGCTCTTGAGAAGTCTGGCGCGCAGATTATACTTTGCACATGTGTAACAGCTGGTAGTCCAAGGATAATATCCTCGTGTGACAATATCCAGGAGTGCATTGTGGATGAATGTGGCATGTGCATGGAGCCTGAATCTCTTGTTCCCATCACGTGCTCAGGGGCCCGACAAGTGGTTCTCATTGGTGATCACAAACAACTGCAGCCAGTCATTCAGGATCACGTGGCAAAAACACTTGGTTTGAGTGTGTCCATGTTTGAGAGGCATTCAAAACGAGCAATGATGCTAAAGCTGCAGTACAGGATGGTAAGAAAGGTGTTTCAAGACCAGTTACCCCCTTCCATTCATAAACAATAAAAAAACCCTTCTCCGGCCTCTATCGGTCGCTGAATTCCACCAATGTTCCTTACTTAAAAGGAAAAGGTCAACAAGATTGAGTCGAGCGGTGGGCTTAACCTAAAATGGGTGTGGAGTGGGGTCCAAGGTTTCAATAACCTTCCGGCCCATTTCAGGCTGTAGGATCCTAATCACGTTAAGACAAGGAGCTTGGCATTATGTTTTGTCTTGTTGTTTTAGCACAAAGGTATTTGCAAATTTCCGTCCAAGCAATTCTACGATGGGGAACTTCAAACTGCTCACGTGGTAAAAGCACGTGATCCCAGCCCGATCACTTTTTGGCCCGCGATGATTCGCCAGCAACGTGATATTCCTATTGTATTCTGCCACGTAGAAGGACAGGAAGAATCCTCACCCATAGCAACCTCAGAGAGCAACGAAGAATCCAAATGGAACATGAAGGAAGTTCAAAAAGCGGTAGGCTGAAGGGAAACTTTAACATTGATTGTGCCTTGTTAGTTGTGGGGTTGGTTGGTTGCAAGATTGAGGCTCTGTTTATTCACTTCTTTTTGCTCGTGAGCAAACAGGTGATCATGGGAGGATAAGACTAGCTCTGGCAGCAGAAAGGAAAGACTATAGCAAAGACAGCTTTTTGTGCCGTGTTTCCGCATGCAATATTCGTTCGTCCTTTCAGGGACTCAATCAATAAGGCTTATATTTATTCATTCAATGATTCAAGCAATTATTCATTCATTCGTCCTGAAAAACTATATCAGTCGAAATGACAAAAATCCTAAGCCTTCCAATTTGACCGTTTTGTATATGTTTCAGGTTTTCGTAGCGAAACACATTGTGAATCAGTACAGGCCACAAGTGCGCATGTCAGAGGTGGTCATACTGTCACCATACAGAGAACAGCGAAGTAAAATAAGCGAGCGACTGAAGGGAGCCTATGAAGAAATATCAGTCACCACTGTAACAAAGAGTCAAGGTAAGGTATATTGAACGATCATATTTCTACGAAGTTACAACAACAGACAAATTGTTCTTCCAGTCAAGTGGAAGGGAAAGCACCACGACCCTCAAAACAAGAGCTTAAAGTTGACGGAAATATTAACAACTCCTTTCTGTCGTGTTCAGACGTAACTGTCGCTATTCGATGAGGATCCCTTTAGTTTACATCGCTGTTACAATAGGAGTCAATGCAATGTGAACATGAGCAACATTTCCCACCCAGCGATATACTCTCGTGCCGTAAGACCACGAGTAATTGTGTCCTATTCGTTTTTCAGGAAGCGAATGGGATTACGTCATAATCTCTCTAGTTCGATCAATGAAGAAAGACGAAATCGATCTAGAACCGACTCAAAGCTGGCTCCAGGAACACCTGGGATTTTTGACGGATGAACATCAAATGAACGTGGCACTTACGCGTGCACGCAAAGGGCTTTGTATTATTGGTAAGCGAAAAAGATCCAACAATGTTGCATTCTGCTCTCTCTAACAACCAAGGTCTCTGGGGATGAAAAACGGTCAAATTCGAATTCCAAACTTTCGTCTCACATACTTTTTTTAAATATTTGACTAATCGCACTCGAGCCGCTAAGACGCCAACAGCCGGAGCTTATAGCATGAAGCTACTGAGGATATTTCTACTCCCCCCTGTACGGGATGATAGTCCATCGCGGGGTTACCCTCAGCAGCAGCCGGTACCCATTTGTACACCTGGGTCGAGAGAGACAGTGTGGAGTTTCTTGCCGAAGGGAAACACGTTGACGGAACTAGGCCTCAACCCCAGCGATCCCTGCGGTGCATGGGTGGGGGTATTCATTTGGCTGACAAAGGCACATCGTTTCAAAATATTAACTGCGCACATACACAGATCCGCTCACAGTTTAGAAACCTGGGGATCTGTTAAAAGTTTAAGTGTACATCAGTTTATACTGAAAGAGAATCTCAGCTGAAAAATCAAACTTAAAGCCAAATGTGGTACCGATTATGCAAAGAGCACTGTTTGACACAGGTGGTTTCTTTTCAACTTAGGAAACAAGCATCTTCTCGGAATGGATAAAATGTGGGCAGACTTGTTACAGCATTATGAAGAAAATCATTGCCTTGTGGAGGAAAATTGGCCTTGGTCGTAAACTTGATGATTTTTATGGATCTCCTGCTTTTAAAAAAGTTTTAATTATTTTGTACTTTGATCTCATGTTTACAAAACCAAGGCCTGGTATTATGGAGAATTTTCATCTTTTCAAATCCGCGTTTTTGAATTTTTGAGCAAAGGCTTTTTCTTTTCTTTATGTATGTAAATTGGTAAATTCCAAGGAGTAAATGGTAAATGGTCCTTCGAATACAATAATGTCGTCAACATAGGCTTGATCGACTCTCGTAGAAAGTTTTGCAATACAGCCCTTAAAAATTCCTATTTGATGTTTTTCCTTAGCGTGAGGAAAAAAAACAAAAAAACAAAGCCAGTGAGAAACTCAAATAAAATTATTTTAGTTTTCTCCTTTTTAGACCATTCTCCATTCAAATTTTAGGGGTGTTGGTTGCCCTATAAGGGTTATGTTTAGTTCAAGTTTAATGACTTCGTTGTAAAATGTCGCAGTTGTAGATTTAAATTGGGATGATAATGCTAATAAATTTTCTTACTTTTTTTTTATATTAATGCCTATTGTTATTTTACTTCGAGGAGTGGTAGCGCTTGGTTTGAGGAAGCCCGGATCAGGTATCTATGAACGATATTTTTCCTTCTAAAATACCGAATTATACCTTGTTTTGTATAGTCTCCCCCGCAGCCGTTCTTAGTGTCGTCACGCAACGCTAAAAAAAGCGTAGACAGGTCTAATTCACATTTAAACTTAAAGGTTAAGAAAACATTGTCGCCGGGTTCCGTTCATATCGCCACCGCTAAAAATGTCCCTTCACGGAATAGGCGAAACAAGTGCTTTTGCCGGAACGAACCGTCGGGCACGAGCTATGTAAAGGCAATTACTTGAGCAAGCAACCACTGGAGGCGGTAGGAATGAGGCGGGGACGGCCGCGATGGATTGGGTCGAGGCAGCCACCATTTGGCGCGAAGTAGAAAGTTAAGCTGCGAAGTAGACGCGGCCGCCGTTCTGTTTTGTTTGGTTGTTTTTTTGACAGTGGCTTTCTTTAAGAGAAACACGAGACCTTTTAGCTGTGGCATGCTTCGAAGGATGAGTCTCTTTTGCTGTATGATTTGAACTCCTCCAAAAATCTCGATTTTCCGATCCTTACGACGAATATGTAAGATTTGACTTTGATGAGATGGACGATTAAGAGTGTTAACCTGAATTTTGAGTAAAAAAACGCGACATTCCTGCTCTTGCTGCTGCCTTGAAAATACCAGATGAGTTTGTTTGTTCACACTGATCAGTTGCCCATGGCCAAGAAGGACTTTGCATGTTGTTGCCACGACTTGCCCATCCTTATAGGTACTCTGATATGATAGCACGCTTTTGACGACCGGTTCCTGTCCTTAGTATGATAACAAATACAGTACTAGAGTACATTTATAACACTCATAGTCACAGGATACTACAGTGCAACCAAACCATTCTGCAGTCAGCGTGCCTGCGTAGCAGGGAGTTTGGTGAATTTTAGAAGCTTCTTTCCCCCTGGGTTGACTTTCCTGTAAATGGCCACGCGAAAAGCTAGCGAAGGGAGAGGGAGCGAGGAACCGCCCACAATCAATCCCACAACATTTTCGAAACTTCCTATTTCCAATCATGTGTGACGAGCACGGGTTTGGTGTCAACCCTGGGAACGGAGAGCAAGGTTGTTTAAACGGTATCGAGTGCTCTGAAATCTCTTAAAAGACTCTAAATATTTCAAAATACAACCTACCCCACTTTTCATAATTAAAAAAAAAATTACGCTAAATGCTTTTAATTTTTATCACGGCCAACGGTTATGTTTTGGTTATTATCACGCTTAACGGTTAACATTTTTCGACGTTTCACGGCTTACGGTTAACACCATTGAGACCCTCATGAAACACAAATAATTGCTTTACAAGATGTTCTTATTAATGTCACGTAACAAATTACCATGGCAACAAAAGAACCATCTAAAAACGCCCTTTGGAAAACTGGATCCGACTACATCACGTGGTCCCACATCTTTGACCCCCTACGGACTGAACATTGAACTCTTGCGTTGTTCATCTATTTGATCTTGAAAATGGCCGTTTTTATACTAGAGACGCATAATCCGTCCAGACGAATCATGCGTCTCTTATGTTATCCGTCTGGTGTAGAGACGGGACGAACTATAAGAGACGCATAATTCGTCTTGGACGAACTTGGGCAAACATTTTTTCTGCGTCTGTTAAATTCGTCTAGTATAAAGACGGGCACTAGACGCATAATGCGTCTGGACGAACTTTCCAGTTTAGTGCGTCTTCGAAGACGCACTAAAATAGATTCTTCGTCCAGACGCATAATGCGTCTTGTAACCGTCTTTATACTAGACGAATTTAACAGACGCAGAAAAAATGTTTGCCCAAGTTCGTCCAAGACGAATTATGCGTCTCTAGTATAAAAACGGCCAATATTCCTCAAAAAAATGTGATTCCTATTTCTACATACGAAGTTGTCTTATTGCGTACGCGTTCTTGTACATTTGGTGCAGAGACCCAGAAAGGACTTCGCTAGGAAAGTCAGAGAATCTTGACTTAAATCATCTTCGAATTCGTGTTGCGTGTCTTATTTGTTTTATTGCTCTTGGGAATCAAGGTATGGCCGAGAAGAAGAAATTAAAGAATCTGATAAAGTTTCGCGACAGTCATCGAATTTTTGTGCAAAAAAACAATCGCTGAAGCTAAAGATTTAATATCTGGAGGAAATCCCATCGAAACGAGAAAGCTGAAACTTCTTCGTACCTCTCTTCAACGAAGTGTTCGGAACTTCAAGTTTTGGATCGTGACATTGTTGAGCTTCTGGAGGATGTCTCAAAAATCGATTCTGATGTTTCTGAGAGCTGTGAGCTACTAAATGTTATTCAGGAGTGTATGGTGGATTTAGAATCTGCACTGACAGAGCAGGAATCACAAGGAAAAAATCAGCAATCGAATTCTTTGGAAGGCGCGGGAACTGCTCAAGGTCACCTACAGACAGTTCACACGCACGCAAAGCTTCCCAAGCTCGCGCTGAAGAAATTTCACGGAAACCCCATCGAGTGGTATCCCTTTTGGGAATCTTTCGAGTCAGCAGTTCATAAGAATTCAAACCTGTCTGGAGTGGATAAATTCAACTATCTAAAGTCGCTTTTAACAGGCACCGGCCAAAGCGCCGCCCTGGCAAGCGCTAACTGCGAAAAGGCAGTAGAATTACTCAAACGAAGATTCGGAAACCGACAGGTTGTGATCTCGAGCAACATGGAGGCGCTCACAAAAATTCCCAAGGTTGCATCTACAAGCGAAGTTAAGCGGCTTCGATGTTTGTACTACACAGTTGAGTTACATGTTCGTGGATTAGAAAGTATGGAAATCTCTTCTGAAATGTATGGTTGTTTTTGACACCGATTATCATGCAGAAATTACCGGTGGAATTTAGAATTGCAATCTCACGGAATTTGGAATCAGAAACATGGGATTTAAAAGAAATCCTGAATGAATTTCACAAGGAATTGCAACTGAGAGAACAATGTCTTGTGAATCCTAAGGACGTCAGACCGTCAACCTTGTTTAAGAGAGGTGAGTCGCTTCATTGTACTTCTGCTTTGTACTCTGAAAGTGCTAAGAACAAACAACAGTTTTCTCGTGTGTGGTGCTCGTTTTGCAATCAAAATCATCAGAGCTCTAACTGTAATGTGGTCACAAGTGCTGAGTCTAGAAAGCAAGTTTTGAGGAAGAAAGGCAGATGTTATCT
>BLFP01001329.1:813437-818437 GCA_014634505.1 Montipora efflorescens
TTCATTTGATGTTGCAGGTTAACTTATTACTATGTACAATAAAACTTAACACTTCTTTAACTACCAGTATACATAGTTTTCTAGATCCTTATTGTTGTTCATGTAGGTTCCTTTGATGAAAGAAACTTTGAACAATGCAACAAAACAACGTGGATGCTTCGAGAAGCCTTTTAAATTTATTAATGTTATCACATTCTCGTGCTGATTTGTTTAAACAATTCCAGACGACAGAGCCCATGAATAGAAAACTATCTCATACTAAGTCCAATTTCTTTCTAGACACTTCGATCAATTCTCCTTTGTGTAGCGATTACACAGTTTTTATGAACGGAGATAACTTATCATTTAACATGTGTGTTGCCTTAAACATATCAATGGTTAATTTGCGTTTAGAGAGGCATCCAAGATTTTGCTAATGAACATGATGTAATATATCACAGTCCATATTCATGATGTGCTTTGGTAGTCTCTGAATTATTTTGGCCGCTTTTTAGTGAAATCCTTCGATTTCGGAAAACAGAGCACATGAACAGCTGCCCCATACTGATATGGAGAAATGTTACGGGTGGTATAATGATATTTAAATATGATTCCTTCAGTAGCTTTGGTGATAGGTGTCATATCCTCTTCGGCATGCCGATTTGATTACTGTATGATTTACACACTTTATTCACTTGATATTTCCAAAGCAGTCTATTGTCTATGACTACACTTAAACATTTCGTAGAAATGATGAATTTAATTACGGTGTTTCCACACTGAACAAGAGGATCATTGCCTCTGATTTGCCTGTTTGTAAAGCCAACTTGTTCAATTCAAATCAGTGACAGATCTCCGCAAACATTAAGTTCAGTTTTTTAACCACATCATTAGCACTGTCTCCAATAATAAATGCTGTAGTATCATCAGCATATAAATGCAGTTCACCTTGCAAGATTGATTTCGGAAAGTCATTAACATAAATTGAAAAGAGTCTGGGTCCAACGAGGGAGCCTTGAGGAACTCCATACTTCACTCCAAGTAACTCTGACTTAATGCTGTGGACTTCAACAAATTGATGACGACTTGTTAAGTAGCTCAGTAACAATAACAATAACACACAAACAGCGCTTACAAACATATGCTTGAACTGCATAACTTTTTATAAACTTAACGTTTCGTATGCTACAACACACATCATCAGAAGAGATTATTAGTCATTTTTTAAAAAAAATCAGCTTCTGTTGTGAGAGCCCAGCGTAGTCAAATAAACTTGTCACTGTTACTTACTGTTACTGCCTTAGAAATTTTGGCCGTTAAGAATAAAATTATTATGGTCGACTGGTGAATTTCTTTTCTTGTTCATTTGACCGGTAGAATGGCTTGTGTGACTGTCTCCATTGATGGCTCCGTCGTATGGCGAACAAAATGATTATGATTTAAAAATTTAAGTATGTCTGTTAATTTGACAATAACGTGCTCAAAACAGTTTTCATTCTCTTTTCATTACGAAAATTAAGACAGGAAATAGACGACAAGTGGGCTGAAAACAGACTAACTGTACGATGGACTTCAATTAATAAAAGTCAAGAAAACCCTACATTCATTTCGTAATTCATGCACGCGCTGCAGGCCTACAATATTACACTCAGTCACTCACTCACAGTTACAGACCCGATGACAGTATGGGTATTGCACTTACAGTGCACTACACATAAAAATGTGTAGGAAATTGGCGTTATTTCTGTTGCCTTTCAAAGTTGGTAGGCCGGATGTTTATTGAAATAGCCACTTACCGGCAAGTTTTTATCGAAATCGGTTGAAATGATGTCATTCTGTGATATGCCAACGATCGCCCTCCAGCGAGACAAAAGAAGCGTCCACAGTTGAAGGGAAAAAGGGAATTTTAGTCGAAATCACGGAAAACATCACATAGAGAGCTTCTTTAGAGCCTAGCGAAGACGTCTGGATGGTTCTGGCAATTGACTTTGAATTGACTTTGCATATGGCAATTGCAAACAATATTCATGTGAAATAAAGGTGAGTGCCTAAGTTGCGTAAACATCAATTAGCATTCCAACGTGGCTTGTCTATCGCTTCGACCGTTAACTTGTTTTCCTCTCTCAAAATTACCTCTAGAACCTACTTTTTTGCGTGATTGATGTTCCTGTCTTTTGAGATGTAGCCTGTTCCAGGCGGCTCTAGATGGGTCGGGACGACCGAATATTGTGGAGAGTGCGGGGAAAAGTTGAGGATAGAATAGGGCAATGTGGCGGCAGGAGACCAATCAGGGGGTTATCAGGATCTGATATACTGGCCCTGTTTAAATAATTCAGAGTCTTCACTTGTTTCGAACTTCCTCGGCATGATAGCACTAACACTAGCGTATATACGTCGTAAATTTTTTTGGCAAGTCGAGGAAATAGCTGGAAGATCAAGCTCATTCCGCAACCAATTGTAAGTCAGTGCACAGTAATGATCTGTAAATGTATCCTTGTTATGAGAAAAACGGAAAACGGTAAACGCACAATATACGTAGAACGACTGCAAATGTCATATTGTGAGACCAGACTTGAAGTTCTTGAAATTGCAGGCAAAAATGGAAGTAGATATTTTCCGAATATATACATTTGTTAAGCGAAAGATACATATAAGTAGGGTAGTAGAGAGGCACTTTAATTTATAAGGGAAAATCTTCCGTAATGTTTTGTTTTTAAATTTAAAGTAAAGGCTAAGGTCACCCCTGTCGATCGCAAAAAAAGTATGTAAAAAGATCAAATATTTCCAGGGATATTGTTTTCGCCGGAAGGAGTAGAAGTTCATTTTGATGGACAGCATATGGAGACTATCGGAGAGGTTTTCGCGGAAAACATTCTGAGGTCTGGCGCTAGCAATAGGAAAAAGAGAAAATAAAAAAGGAGAACATAGCAGAAGGATCAAACTTGAGTGATGCGAAGCATGGTAGACCCATGGTAGGTTAGCGGAATTAAGACAAAGAATCATATTATCAGAACTGGCCTTCAGGCTCCTCTGACGAAGCATATCGGCGAATAAATTATCGCAGCATCTGAAGAAAAATCAAGGGAATTCAAGAGGTGCTAACTCAGGCTCTATTAGTACACCGCCAATGAAGAGAATATGCACACTTGTAGCGATAAAGTAATGAGACCAAGGGCATTTTCTGTAGTCTTCTTACGACATGACGCGGAAAATACTATGTAAACGATTTACACCCTGAACCAGCCCCTCCCCCCCCCCCTCCCCCTATCGCCGTCACAATCTGTTTGCGATGGTTTTTGCGCACATATCACATTGTGCTTTTGTTGAAAGCCTTTCCATTGGTCCGCTTCCACTTTTTCTCTGCTGCTGCTGTGTTTGATGAAATCGATGTGCGCGTTTAGCATGAAAGTTGATCCGCTCCGAAAATATGTGTCAAAAATTAGAAGAAAATTAGTCACAATGAAGCTTGAGGAACGCGAGAACATGTGACATATCGACAGCTGTGACCGGAAGAGGAGTAGCGTCCTCTGATTGGCTAATTACGGGGAAAGGTGTTAGGGTGGAGTCTGATTCAAAACAGACAAAATACTTTCCTTGAGGCGCTGTTTTCCTAGACTTCCTAAACATTAATTTTTTCCTTGAACATAACAATTCAAAGACGCTTTGCTTCATGATTGCAAACACCTTTTGATTGTAGCTAGAGAAACCGTACCTATTTCCAAAAAATCGAATCAAGGAAGCCGCGATAAGATTTTTAAGTTTCTGGGTGACATACTTAATGAAAAAAGTAATCAACTGAAGCTATGACCCTCGCAGTTATGAACGCAATTTTAGTAATTGCGTAGAGAAGCCTGACAAAATCAGGATTTCAACGGGGATTGAACTCGTACGCTTGACCTCGCGATACCGGTGCAACGCTCTAACCAACTAAAAAATACGTTCGTTACTAGGCCTTGGTGGATTGTGTTAGCATAATTTTTGGCATAATTGGAGCAAGAAAGCATGATTTTTTTAAAGAGCACTGCTACGGCATAATTAGCAAATTTTTGCACTTTTTGGAGCATAAATTCATAACATTGAGTTAAGATGGTGTATTTTCTACAGAAATAAATTAAATTTTAGGTATTATGTTCTTGCAATGCGTGTTCTAGCTAAGCAAATAGTAGTATTTACTTTCTTGTGACATGCTTAGTTACTAGGCCTCTTTTGGCAAATTCTGCGAGCGCGGTTAACCTTTTGGAGGAGCCTGGTACTCTGGTTTCCCATCCGGCTTCACGTGGGGATTGTGTAAGCTAGCACAAATGCCATACGACTCCAACATTTAATTATTGCGCGCCTATATATGTACAGAATCTACGTCATTTTGCGAGCATAATTTCGGAAATCAGGAGCATAATTTGGGAATTTTGGTATATTGAGGCATAATTTGGCAAAATTTCGAGCACTGCCAGTAGCATAATATGCCACTTTTGGGAGCACAACCCGTCAAGGCCTATGCGTAACTGCGAGGATTATAGCTTCATATGATTTCACATCCTCAGTTCAGTATCCATTTCATATATCATTTAATCGTTGATTCATTCATCAGGGGACATTAGAACCCAGAAATGATCAGCTCTCAACGTCATTGGCTTCATAGCTCAGAGCTCAGTTGGTTACAGCGTCGCAGCGGTAGAGCGAGGTCAAGGGGTATCATTCGGTGCCATTAGTTCTACGGTAGTTTTGACACGTCGTGTGATCGATAAAAACCACCACAAAACACCAAATACCTTTCATGAAATCGATTGAAACGACGATATGAAAGCTGTAACAAGTACCGTGAATGGCTTAAATAGAAATCAACACTTCACCTTTAGCTATACCAGGCGATCGACAGTAGAAATGCTCTCGTGTACCTCCGACTTCGGGAAACAAACGAAGAGAACACAAAAAGTGGCAATGACCATGGCATGTGGATGACGTAGTACGACCATGACATGTGGATGACGTCGAATGAACATGTGGTCACTAAAATACGCCAG
>BLFP01001329.1:825937-830572 GCA_014634505.1 Montipora efflorescens
CCCATGCCCGACCCCCCCTCCCTGGGGCTTAGCATTGATAGGTGCGTTATTTTGTTTGGCCGTTGAAAGCTATTTTTTTATTTTCTTTCTGCGTCAAAACGGCTGAACAAGCTGGTTCCCAAGAAATATTGCGATATTCGTTCTCTGCAAAATACTTCTAATGAAGTATTCGTTCTATGCAAAATAATGGAAGGATTGCGTTTTTACTAACGTTGGCCGTGTAGCACTTATATTTGAACAGACTTAACTGATTAGAATGTAATGTGAAGTGCTAGTTTTCTGCCCCATATGAACCATGTGAGCGTTAGCTCTACTAATGGAAATGGGCCCACACAAGGACAGAGAAAAACTCTGACCAGGGTGGCAATTGAACCCACGACCTTCGGGTTAGATCACCGCTGCTCTACCGACTGAGCTACAAGGTCAGACGGGAGCAGGTCGTGGGAACTGAAGATGTTAAAGTCACGGCAATGAACATGTACAAGTACAAGGAAGGATTACGTTTTTACAAACGTTTGTCATGTAGCACTTATATTTGAACAGACTTAACTGATTAGAATTTAATGTGAAGTGCTAGCTTCTACCAATTAATCAGTTAAGTCTGTTCACTGTGGAACACACAAGTACGGAGCAAGATCTAGAAATAACGTAGAAAATTCTCCTTACCTTTAAAGCTTGCCTTTCTCAAAGAAAAAGCATCTGTCCACTTTATCGAATAGTTTAATACTGTGTCAATCATGTTGGGCGGAAAGATTCCACAGTAAATGTTTGCTTTCATCTATATAACGGAATTGCGTCACGGTGGCCGAGTGGTCTAACGCGCTCGCAGATAATCGCTGGGAAAAGTGTATGTGTTCTAATCGCGGCAGGGAAGTTTGGAAATATTGAAGCGTATAAAAGCAAATTCACCCGATCAGAGCTTAATTCAATATCCGTAGGGTATGCACATCTGTGACTAGTACTAACAACAACAACAACAACAACAACAACAAAAGACAGCAGACTGGTTTTAAGACGTGGTATGCCTTCGGCATTTCCATTATTAGAAACCTTTAAGAAGTTTCCGGTTGAGCAGTTTCAGGATGATGTGTCAGCCGCACAGACCAACAGCGGGGTATATTGAGAAGGTATCCCTCATAATTACTGTTTATACACCTATCTGATTCTCAAACCTGGAGAGTCTGTTGATGAGAACAGAGTGATGGCAGTAGCGTTTATGATTTCAGAGAGGCCTTCGATTGCGTATCTCGTGCGATATTACTAAAATGGCTGAAATACCAGTTTGGACCTAATATGCTTTCATAACTGACAAACTATGTATTGGACCGAACTCAATTTTCTGTAGGAAGCGGCCAGCAATCTAATGTTGTGAACGTTAGTTGAGGTATTCCACAATGGTCAGTACTGGGACTCACTTTGTTCGTCATTTACTGAAATGGTCTGCCAAATTCAGTCCCCTCTGGCTCCGTGTTTATGTATGCAGAATTAATGTTCCCAACCCATGATAACAAGTTTAAGAGGCAACAGTTTGTGTGGTAATGGGGTAGGAGATGAAGCATTCCATTAGCAGGTCACAGAAAGGTAGGATAACTAAGTTGCCGGCAAGAGAGGTCGCGATCCTCTTTAAGGGGTTACAATCCCCAAGGCCATGACGGCAAGGTGGCGATGCAAGGTTACAATCCTCGCCAAGGGGTTACACTCCCCAAGGCCACAATCCTCTCCAGAGGGTTACAATCCCTCACATGAGAGGTCTTTACTTATCTAGGGTTGCGCCCCCTGGTTTCTATGGTAACCGTGCTCGATCAGAAGGCACAACCCTAGTACAGTGAGTCTACGGGGCAAAGAGACCCGCATGGGAACACTTCACCCCACAAATACACGAAGTGTATTCCCCATATTCCATTTAGCCTTTTCATCCCCACAAGAACACAAAGTGTATTTTCCCAGGACAAACAAAACAAAATTAAAATTGAGAAACAACCGAGGAGGAATAATATCCCCTCCGCTAGTTCCCGTAGCACTTCCAGAATTAAAATAATCATTATCGCTTGTTCCTGAAAACAAGTACTCAAGTGTTTGATAAGCAGTGTGGATTCAGATTGATTGACTCCACTAACTCGAGATTCAATGTAAAATCTAGTGTCGTTCATTGGCAGTACGCCAGTCAATCTTGCTGAGTAATGGAATCTGAGAAAGATTACCTCATCAAAGAACATCTATAGTATTAGAAGTGATTCTCACAAACTGGATACTGTATGTAACTGAAAATTACGTAACATGTAAACAGTATACACTACTGTGCCGTGCCAGATACGAAAAACCACCAAAAACCACTCTTTAGATGTGGCAAAAAATATGTGGAAAAGTATAGACCTTATTCATAAATGGCGGTCGCATTTATATTTCTTTTGTCCACGTGCAAATTAGCCTACCAAGCCTCATTTTAGAGCAAGAATTATTTTCAATTCACTGTATGGTATCGAGGCTTGGTAGGCTAATTTGCACTTCGACAAAAGAATTATAAATTGGCCGCCATTTATGAATAAGGTCTATTCCTCAACTAATGCAGCGACACTAGACCCTGAGGAAAGGACAGTATTACATTGTTGCCTGCGGAAAAACATATGTGATAAATACAGTTTGCACCTAGTTAGACTACTAAAGAAAAAAAACAAATTTCCATGTGTTACAAAATGTAGCTGGTCCTGATGAGATTGGATGTTCAAGGAAGTGCTGATCAATGTCGTCTATTGCATTGGCCATATTGTATATATCGCTGTAACGTCTTTAAACACAGCCTCATCGAAATTAAACACTTGGTGCCAAGGAAACTCCTAAACTCCTCACTCGGCAAATTTCAAGGTAATGACTTGTTATTGGTGAAAAGACCGTTTATCCGGCCTCTATATTCTGTGAATTTTGGGCAGGATCGGATCGAATGGGTCAAACACACTTAGCCTGCATAGCATGCATTTATTCACTCTCGTCTCCAGGGCGTCATTATTCATGACCGACTTTCCTGGACAGAGCACCTCACACTGACGGAAGAAAAAGTGTTGTGAACAAGCTGAACCTTTGAGCAAAGAGTTCTTTCTAAGGAAAAGATGTCCTTTGGATTTGTAATATTATCGCAAAAGCCGGGGGTTAACAGTAAAAGGCAAGCCAAAAGACAGATGAAGAAAAAAATAACAGTTTTTATATAAAACTCTGCATTTCGAATTCTCGGCAAAAGATTAACAAGAATCGATCGTAAAGGGGAAGGTCATGATGTTCTGTCAAAAGGGAGAAATTGATCACGTGCTAGGCAACCACAAAGGTGCATGTGATCACTTTGTATCCAGGTTGTTGTTTACATTGAATGAACTACAGGGAAGAATGTTAATCTTTTGTAGCGCTTTCAGAGTTAAACAACATACTTTTTTTAGCAATGCAAGAAACTTCCGTCTTTCGTTTTTTAGGTTTGTTGTAATATTTAACTGAATATTTATATTTCATCTGATGGGTCGGGTTATTGACCCGAGACCCGACTCTTATCTGGAACACTGTTGATCAAACTCCTCACACTGAAGAACCGTTTCTTTCAATAATGAACCAAAAATGGACAACAAGCTTTCTTTCAAATAATTCTTGACTAAACATAAAATAGTTAAATTTCCAATTGTTTTTTCACCGAAGACTGTTCGGAGTTGAGTACAAATAAATAAAATCATAAACAGCCAGAAAATTGTGGAGACACATCCACTCGAGGTGTTTGATTCCTTCTCTGTTATCCAGTTCTAAAAAGTTACTAGAGAATTTACCGTATGGCTTCAGTGTTGTACATAACAATGCAGCTAGTAAATAACGAGAATTCGACGAAAAGGGTAAATGCGTTCTAAAGAACCTTTTCCGTGAAAAATTGAAGCACAAAATAGACAACAAGCTTTTTTTTAAATGATTCTTCACTGTCAGATTTCCAATTATTATTTTTTTACCTGAAGACTGTGCAGAGTTGAGTACAAAATAAATGTACAAACAACTGAGATGCGACTTCACTAAGCACAGATGCATTTAAGTCAATCGATTCCTTCAGTGTTTGTTAAACCCATACATAATTTTCCGTTTGGTTTCCGTGTCGTACATAATAATATATTAGAAACAAAGGTCACTTTGCATTTAATATCCGACGGCGAAAGATGCAATGCTTATCGAAGATCATTACTCGTCGCTTTTAAGATAGCAGATTTTCATTTTTCACCACCTGTCGTGTTTATCCTCTTGAGCTCCATAAGGGTATATTTTGTTTAAAGATCCACTAAAACGCTATTCGTGTTACAATTACTTTGACGCCATGCTGTGTCCACCGGATAAAATCTACGCATTTCTTCTTCCTCCTGAAACCTACCAAAATACGCGCAGAAGACTCTACGCACAAAGACACTACTTAGCAGGAGAGCGACAAGAACGACTTTTCCCGACACGGAAAAAGAGAAAGAAAAAAAAAAAGAATTAAAACGAATTCCACTCATTTTCTGACTGGATTGCCATATGGCAACCCTGTAAAAAGCGAAAATCAGTCCACCGAAAGCGAATATACTTTCTCTTATTCTTGGTTTTTACGTGACGTCATCAAAAAAAAAAAAAAAAAAAAAAAAA
>BLFP01001329.1:830582-840582 GCA_014634505.1 Montipora efflorescens
AAAAAAAAAAAAAAAAAAAAAAAACCAAAGCAATAAAGAAGAAGAAATTATCAATCCTTTTGAGATTTTAGTCTAGTTAGTTACTAGAACAGCTGAAGACTTATCTTTTCACAAATTTTCAGGGTAATGGAGTTTTTCGTCTTGTGATAAAGCAAAGTGGAATCTCAAAGCTTGCGCCTAACGCGGTATTAAATCACCTAGGTTAAAAAAGTGACTTATCCGCTGATATTTTGCAATCGAAACAGTCCTTGTATGAGAATAAGTACTCATATAGATGTTTATGAGCCCTCAGAAGATGACTACAGGCTTTTTTTTTTTTTTAGCAAAAGTAGATTACCTACGTTTTTGTGCCCCTCAGAGGGAAAATACTCTCCATACAAAGCCTTATAAATTTCAGTAAAATATTTCTTGGAATATCTCCCGCACGAAACATCACACAGTCCTGAACCTTTGCGAGACTGTTTGAATGTTCACCTCAAGTTCTTTTATCTCTTTGATTCCTTACTTTATTGTTGAATGGTTTTGATGATGGTGTGACAGTGAGAACCGGCAATTTATTCGCTTTGCTACTGGGAATACATTACTTTGACGAGGAACAGAGGTGTCAATCAAACAATCCGAGCCACGCCAATCAGAGACCCCGTTCGTGGGCGAACGAGAGTTTGCAAAATCTAGGGGTTTGTCCGCAAGAGTTTCCTTCCTCTCTCCTCCCCTTCCCCTCCCTCGCCCCCTGGAAACGCTTGCTACGCAGGCTACATGATAAAAGGCCTTTGTTCCCTTACCTTATCTTACATTACATTTTCTCTTGAGCGCTCGGAATTTTTTTTGCGCACACAACACTCTCGCGCTTCGGCTCTATTAAAGCTGCCATCTCGGTCAGCCTCGCGTCTTCGCGCGGCTGACTCGCGGGCAACAAGTCTCTTACCGATTATGATTTTAAACGGAGTAACAGTATCATTGTCCCACGTTTCAATTGGTACTACTTAAAAACTCAATTAGCCAGAGAGGTGTCTTGTTATGCAGCACTGGCTTCAAATATTATACAAGTTCTCAATTTACAACTTTTTATCGTAACGTGAAGTAGGACAGACACTTAAAAAATCTTGATTTCAGTGCTTGTTCAGATATCAAAATTTTAATTGTTTTTAGCTTTTATTACTTTTTAAATTGTAAGAGCCATTTATTAATAATTGTAGGTTTCTATTTCATCTAATTTATATTATATATGCACACGGCTCTTGTCAATATTATTTTTAACATAATTATCATTACGAAAAAGAAGCGGTTTTTTAAAAACATTTAACGAGAAAAAATTGCGATAAAACATTTCGTAAAAGCATATTAAACGTTTGTTGACGAGGTTTAGACGTTTGGTTAACGTCATTATCAAGTCAAAAACTGAAAGATAAAAAATGTTTAAATACTTAAAAGACAATAGGTGATGGAATGTTTTTTTTTTTTAATGTAAACATTTATATACTGTTCATGTTTGCCCCAAGAGCTAAATGAGCTAATCACGGGGGGCTTACACCAAAATTCTAATTACCAAATAAAACATCAAACACAGGCACGGGATACAAAGTAAGTCAAGAAAGAAAGTTTTAAGTCAATTAGTTTAATTATAATGACCACAAGTCACAGATGGGGCCAGCGAGGAATCTGCGTACTCCTTTGGAAGCCAGCTTGGCAACCCTTCGGGACCAGATGCTTTGCGGGGATTCAGAGCCAACAGCACCGAGCACACTTCAGATACACTGGGCTTAACAATCTCCGAATCAATGGCAGGCGATGGAAGACTGTCCAGCGGTGCATAGTCCTGCATAGGCTGTAAAAGAGCTGCATTGATTAAATTATCGATGTCCTCTCCCGATTTCCCTTCAATTCCATCAATATAAAGACACGATCGAACTAGTTTTGTTCCAGGTATTTCCATATCATTTAAATATGAATGCTACATTATCATGCAAATGCAATACACAAAGAATGTTAGTCCCGGGAGATTTGAATTGGGTACAACATTGAGTTAGCCGATTAGGTCTATTAAACTCACCAGTTATAAGTATACCACACCCTGGGTAACGCCCCTCTATGGTAGTTAAAGAAGTAGCTAAATAGTCCAACATCGCCCCATCACTTGCACCGGCAGGATGATACAGTCCCGAACACAATACAGGGATAGCCCCTCGGAAGCCGAGTGGGGCGGAGATGTGCCCATAACACTTCGAACTCAGAGTGGTAGAAGTCAGTAAGCGCCTTAAACTTGATGGAATTATTAATATACAGTCCTACTCCTCCGTGTACGCCCGTGGTGCGGTTCTTGAGTAATAAGTTAAACCCAGGAATGTGAAGATGATTCTCGCATTCGTTTTCGTCATAAACTCAGGTCTCACTTATTGAGACTAGGTCAGGCTTGTGAGTATCAACAAAGCACCTCCGCTCATCAATCTTCGGAGAGAGAGACATCATATTAGCCAGAGCCAATGGTGGACTGTACTCCTTGGTAATAGTTTGGGGTCGAGTGACAGGAGTGTGACAGACTTGCGGGACATTGCGTGATGCTAACACTGTGCGTGACGAGGTCGATATGCTAATTCGCCTTGCAGTAGGTATGTTAATTCGCCTTGCAGTAGGTACTATGAGATAAATTAATGAGTTTGCTTTGCTTTCGCCGCGTTACCGCCACGACAGCCACGAAAGGGCTTCAAAATTCCACACTCACAAAGTCTTCTGAAGATCGTTTGATCAATATGGAGGCCGTTTGTTTCCAAAGGCTTCCGAAGGCCCCGCAGTGTGCTAGGCAAATATTCAAAGCGAGCTCTCCAGCATTGTGCTTCACTGACTCCACGTTGCTGGACAGACGAAACCAACAAAGTAAAATTTCGCCAGTTGGAAGAGCGAAGAATAATTATACCGAGCAGCACTTGTCATGATTATAAGATCTTTAACTTGAATTCCCTCTAGTCGGCTATTCGATTCAGCAGATGAGTGATGTAAGAATAGAAACGTTTGCGAGAGCCAAGTTGAGAGACTTCAGCCACGAAGGCGCATACATAATATGTGTATGATAACCTGATAATCATAATCTGAATCACACAGATCACATGTAAAAGAATAAGCAATGCATTGTTGATTTACGATTGGAGGCTCGATTTCTCTGGACTTGAGGTCTTGTTCCAATTTTCTGCTGATAAAAACGGGTTGTAGTGTAGTGCCAATCTTGTGACTGAGATCACGCATTTGCCTTTTAACTGCGTTAGCTGATGTTTGATCTTTTAAGGGCAAACTCACTCGCACAACGCTGCTGTCTATCCGCTCGTTTTTCTCTCTAGTGCCAAATGAAAAGCTCTGAATGGTTTTGGTAAAGGTAGAAGTAATCATTGCCAAGGGGTAATCAAGCCGAGTAGAGATGGAACGTAGTCTAGTGCATTCTTGATTGAAGGTTTTAAACGTTGAGGATAGAGCATACGCACGATGGATCATTGTTTTGAGCAAGCAATCTTTATAGTGCTTGTCTGTGTGGCTTTGAAAATGCAGCAACAAGCCAGTATTTGTTGGCTTTCTATATACTTGTGTGTCGATCTTTGTTCGGTTCTTGATTATTTCAATATCGATAAAGGAGATCTTGTTTTCAATAGGAAGCTCCATCGTAAAAGACAGGCTGGGGTGGAGGCTATTAAGAGTTATGAGAAAATCAACTCCAGCATCAACATATCTCTTGTGTAATGTGGACATCACACCATTACGGGTAAGCTTGTCTTCAAGATGACAGAGGAAGACATCGGCCATTAGAGGGCCAATGGGGTGAACCCATAACCACACCGTCGATTTTTTCATACATCTGGCCATTTAATTGGAAAAGCTGGTTAGTAGTGGCAATCTTGAGAAGTTTTGTGAGTTGATCCTTTTGCAGGTTAAGGTCATAAGTTTGGTTTAACTAATCATCGACAAACGCTTTTTTGACTAAGATGTTGATGGTCGCATTTAAAGGGACGTTAGTAAAGAGGGCTGTGATATCACAAGAGACCAATATGTCGTCTGCCGATAGGTGAGGTCCGGATTTCTTCAGAGAAGCGAATGGCATCGGTAATTGTAAAATCGTTTAGGAGGAGTGGTTTCAGTTTTTCTTCCACCCATTTAGCCAAGTTGTAGTTATACGTTCCAGTTGCCGATAAAATAGGCCTCATACTGAGTTTGGCTCTGTAGGCCTTGGGAAGGCCATAAAGATGAGCAAGTCTGGAACCCTTGGGTGAGAGTGAATCGGCGATGTTCTGAGGTAGTTTTTCACGAAGGATTGTGCTGACATCTTTCTCTTTTTTATGGAGCGGATGAAAGTGCTTAGGTGGACGAACACGGGATTTTGATCGCTTACCATCAACACGTAAGAACTTGGAAGAATCATCAATTGAAGCTGCACTTAAAAGGCGTATGGTCTCGGCCTTGTCCATTATTACTACTCCTGAGCCTTTGAGAACATTGAGCCCTCCTGAGCCTTTGAGAACATTCCATCACCTATTGTCTTTTTAGTATTTAAACATTTTTTATCTTTAACTTTTTGACTTAGAGTTGATAATGACGTTGGCCAAACGTCGAAACGTCGTCAACAAACTTTAAATATGCTTTTACGAAATGTTTTATCGCAATTTTTTTATAAATAATTATCATTGTAACAGTTGTATTTTTTTTAAATTTTAGCTTGAATTTATATCTACATCCCACAGGTATTACACTTTAATCTTTCATCGTGTTTAAATAAAGGATATGTATATATGGTAGTGAGGAGTGTTCATTTACGGACACGAAAGTCAGTTTGAAATTGATGATTTAACCTGTTTTTACTGACTTGCTTGTTTTCACTTTAAATGAAAGTAAATAATCCTTTTTCCTTTTTGGAGGCTGAAAAATCCATTTATCTGAGATCACAAATCCGTTTTTGGATTTTCCCAAAAAACGCACCTAAATTTAACCTGACGGGCAGCTTTAGGCAAGCCCGCGATGATCTGAACCAAAATGTAAGCTGGTTGTTACTGGGAGTATGTAACCCTAGAAGTCACGCAAATTTCACAGTGATTGAGGGTAATGGTCATTTTTGACGAATTTGTTTCGGGTACCCTTATTATAATACGGGTGTGCAAAAGCAAAAGAAAGCACGAGGCTTATGGCAAATGGCAAATGTCTTTGTTGTTTTTTTCAACTGGTGTCTTCCTACAAGATTAAAGCAAAGGCTTTTTGTGGTAGTGCACTGTAAGTGCACTACACACTATGTCACCTGGTTGTAAGAGTGTAAGAGTGTAAGTCCGTTGTGACAATAGGCCCGCAGCGCATGCATAACTCACAAACGTAAACAGGTCTGTTGGAAGTGTGCTTGAGTTTCAACAAAATGAGCCCCAAAATCGGCAAGAATTTGTAACGCTGACGGATAATAAAGCAGCTGCTATTTCCAAAACGATGTAGTTACCTGGATAAATAACCTTGCCAAGGAGAGTAAATTTTTGACTTTGCAAAAACAATGGTCAACCTCAAGAGTTGGGCGATTGCGTTCATTGCGTTGAATTCGCACATTTCTTGTCAATCTTTAAAACACTTCAAAGAAAAAAAAACTAAAAAAAAAAGCAAACTAGCAAAAACAAAAACCCGGTGTCTTGCCATCATTTTGACACAGATGTACCCTTTGTTTCGCAACTAAACATGCAAGGTAACTTGATCACGGCGCCCGCTGAATTCGATGTCACTTTCGATTTTGCGATTTACTTGTGCAGCCAAAAGCACAACAGAAAAATTGAACACAGCAAAAAAAAAGCCAAAATGTTTTTCGCTAATGGTAACTTTTTATATTCTCGTTTCATGGCGCAAATTTTGTTGCTGATGGCAAACTATTTTATTCTTGTACAAAAAGAGTTGATAATGTAAATTGACCACCGTACAGAGATTCTAAAAGCTGACGTTTCGAGGGTTAGCCCTTCGTCAGAGTGCACGCTTAAAGTTGCGGTGTGAAAGAAGGTGTAAGGGAACTTGAAAATGATCAACATGTCAGCCACGAGGCAAATGGTACTAGATTGTGTTTTATCCTTCTTCAATCTTTCTGGGTTTAATATTTTACTAGTAACCACATGTCTTCTCAGGGGGCTATTTACCTAAGACATCTACCATGGCACTATAATGATGTACGTTACCAAGAGAAAATTTAACAGTGCTGGAACAATATCGCGTCTTATTAGAGCTACATATTATACAAAGATAACTTGAATCTCCAGGAAGACAAAACTCAGCTCAGTTGACAATTATACAGCGCTGTGTTACTGCACTACCACACGTACGCAATGCGTACCTATTTTTTATACCAGGTCGGTCAAGAACATTTTTTGATCTTTTTAAAGTTCCTCGACGGATTTAACATTAAACAATATGACGAGGTTAATCTGTTAAGCTTTTGGTTTGTTGATATACTGCTGTTTAAGCTGTAATTTCTTTTCTCTTTTTCCTCTCAAATTTTAAAGACTTTTTCACAAGTCCTCTCTGGGGTACGCAATTCACATGGTGTGTAATATTACCCTCTCCACTCTCCTCTTAAACAGCTTCTCTCACTCACCGACAATTTTTGGATTATAATGAATCGTCTTCGCTGATCGTGGCTTCCGATGGAATTCCCTTGACACAGATCAAAACAATGGGGTATTGTGTGCAGATGTGAAATATAATTTGATCAAGAACAATAGGCCATTTCTTGATACAGTTGACATGAGAAAAATAGGAAAAATCTCTTAATCACAGTCAATGAAAAATTTATGTTTTCACTTAAGGTGGCTCCATATGGTAATTCGCTGTTCATTTGGGGCGTGCTAGTATCCACTATCCACGGGAATTTTTGCGTTGCTCTTAATCGCATCTCTCTCCAGCCTAACGAATAGACTTCTAAAACACAAAACTACTCTTTTCAACCATCACTGTCAAATTAACGGGGTGGTATAGGTTGTATAGAGTGTTTATTAGCTTTTATTTTGATTTTCTTCCATTTCCTTTGGTGAAAATTTCCTAAACTTTGACATTACATTACATTTGTCCAGAGGAATCTTCTGAAGGCCAAAAAAATAGGGGTTACAAAGGTAGTTTCGTCGCTTTTAGCGAATTTGTGTTTTTTAGTTCCACTTAAAAAAAAAATGTCTCCCAAAATCTCTTGATGAATTGGCAAACGAAAGGCATCAACAGTAATTACCGCTCTGCAAATTTTGAAGAAATTTCACCGAAGAAAACTAGAGATATTTCACGTGAAAGTTTCACACTTTTTCCATCGCACAACATACGTCACAGACTGGGAATTTGCCAAGATCGCCATTTGAGCATGCGTGAAATTCCCAACCACATGCACGCGCGCGTACATGAGTGAAGAAATCGATGGAATTTCGTCTTGAGCTGAATCTCGGGCTCTTTGCAAAAAGGAACAAAGTTTGGAAGAGTATCTTCATGTTTGTTTACTTCCCGCGTGGAAGAGCCGCGCGTTGGTTGCTCGAGCTTTAAAGCTTGCGCTATCAGCCACCTTCCAGTAACCAGGTTGCACGCCGTCAGGGAACTATATGAAGCCACCTTAACTCTACAAACGGGTGATCACGACAGCAAGAAGTTTAATTTTTGCGATTTGCCATAAACTTTATGCTTAAGGTCTCCCTTTCCCCTTTCCCTTTCACGCGTGCTTTTCATTTTGGCTCAATGTTACCATTGTACCAACCAGTGTAATAATTGATGTTCTTGATTTGTTTTAAACTACTCTGAACGATTGTAAGTATTATCGTCTCTCTCCTCTGCTGTTTATACTAGGAGACTCGGAGAGGGAAAGCAAGGGCACGGCGTCAGTGGGAGTCTTTGCAGAGATAAGAGGGTAATCCTAACCAATTCTGAAACAATTCAACTGGAATTCACTTGCACAGTATCATTTGTATTCTTTCAATCAACATTTACTTCAATTAACACAAACCCATTCTCTTACATTTGAAGCAGTCACTTAACACAATCCATTTCTTTGGAGCACAAGTAACAGTTATTGCTTGTCCTTTTGCAGTTGTAGTACACATTGACCGGTTTCCTTAGTGCTTTTAGAATAAAAAGTATTTTACACTCGTTGAGCTCTAACCAGTAACTTTACATTGTTTCATTCAAGTGCGGAGACTTTTTCGATTTGTGATAGTTACTATTTGTTGTTCATTCATAGGCATGTTTCAGTGTGGATTGAGGTCTTGTTATGGCATGTGCTTCTCAAGAGTCTCGCGGAAAATATGCCGTGGACAGATCTGGAAAAGTTAAAGTCACTGTTTTGGCTTCTGAATGGGGATCCAGCAAGGGTGGTCTTTCCACCATAAACAGAGAGTTAGGCATTCAGTTGGCCAAATCCTCAGACGTAGAAATCTCATTTTTTGTGCCACAATGCAGTGAGAAGGATAAGACAGAAGCCCATAAGCACAACATTAGCATTGTTGAAGCAACACAACTGGTCGGTTATGAGGAGCTAGAATGGCTTAGCTTTCCACCAGATGATCTACAAATTGAGGTGGTTGTTGGTCACGGAGTAAAACTAGGTCGTCAGGCACAAGTCATAAGAAAATCTCATCAGTGTAAATGGGTGCAAGTGGTGCATACGGACCCAGAGGAGTTGGGAATGTTTAAATGCTACCCAGATCCAATTTGCAGGGGCGAAGAAAAGCATAATGATGAAGTGAAACTTTGTGAAAAGGCTGACTTTGTTGTTGGAATAGGACCGAAGTTGGCAGAGGCCTTTCGATCATACCTTCGATATTGCAAAAATGTTCGGACTATTTTTGACTTTACTCCAGGGATTTTTGAAGAATTTCTTTGTGTTGAGCAAGCCCCTGAAGAAGGGAATCATCGCAGTGTTTTGGTGTTTGGCCGTGGTGATATCAAAGATTTTGAATTAAAGGGATTTGACATTGCAGGAAAGGCGGTTGCTTCACCTTCACTTGTCGACACTCATCTTGTCTTTGTTGGAGCACCCAATGGAAAACATGAGGAGGTAGCAGAGTATTTCGTGCAGTGTGGTCTGCCACGTATTCGCTTGAAAGTTAGAGGTTATGACGAAAGCCGAGAAAGTTTAAAGAAGTTATTTTGTGAAGTAGATCTTGTGCTTATGCCATCTAGAACCGATGGTTTTGGATTGACTGGTCTTGAGGCCTTGTCAGCTGGTCTTCCAGTTCTTGTCAGCAAGAATTCTGGATTTGGGGAAGCCCTATGCAAAGTTCCACTCTGCTCACCATTTGTGATTGACTCAGATAAACCTGATGTGTGGGCTACAGCCATCAAGGAAATCATACGGGAAAAAAACAGAAAGTGCCGTCTTGAGGAAGCTGAAAACATGCGCTTATTATATGACAAGAAATACAGCTGGACCAAACAAAGTGATGCCCTGCGAAGCAAAATTATTGAACTTGCTCGTGGTAAGAGGCCAGAACAACAAAATGAATATTTTGCATGTTGCTCTGCCTCTTTTAGCTTCTTTCATAGCCCTAACCTACCTAGGAACCCACCTAATACTGTGAAATTAAGATTTTGATCAGGTTCAAAAGTGTACTTCAAAAACAAATTTCTAGTTTCTAAAGATGCTGTTGGTGATAAATTTCGTGATAAAGGTCAAATTACCACCGTGAACGATTTGAAAAGCCGACGTTTTGAGCGTTAGCCCTTCGTCAGAGCGAAGAGAGTGTTAGCCCTTCACTTTGACGAAGGGCAAGCGCTCGAAACGTCCTCAGCTTTCCAAATCGTTCACGGTGGTAATCTTACTTCAAACACAGTCAGATGTCAAATAAACTTGACTCACAGATGAGCTGCACCCCAAATTAAAGATTTTTCTTAGGGACAAAACGTTTAAGTGTGGTTTGGTGTCCAATTGCCTAATTTTGAATTTAATTTTTTAAAGCTTGTCTTCAACTTCAAATTGATCGTGTGCCTGTCACTGAAGCTAGTACACAGAAAGGCACAGGGACTGACGTAAATTCATGGG
>BLFP01001329.1:845582-855582 GCA_014634505.1 Montipora efflorescens
ATTAGAAAACAGAATAGCCAAACAACCGCACCAAAGGAGCAGTACGGACCAGCTACGAAAAACGTGGCCGCCCGCCATGTTGTTGTGTTCCTATTCACTTTACAGTGACCACAGAACTCCCATGTTCTTTCTTTCTCGCCGAATATTTGAGGTATTCTAAGCTCGTTTTGTTTTTCTGTCATTTATTCTGTGCCAGAAATGGATCCCTCTAAAACACAAACAAATGCAGATTCAAAGAATGAATTGTTAGGAGGAGATGTTAGAGAGTCAACGACCGAGTTCACTCAAGTTGAAATCAAGTCTCTCTATCACGAGCTTCAAATTGTCAAGCTTTCAGCTTCCATCGCTGGGATGAGTGAGTTTTTCCGTTCCTTCAAGACCAAGAATACTAGTGCAGACGTTTCGGAAATCGAAACGGAAGTTCAGGCACTAAACGCTCGGCTAAAGGAGACCTACCATTACCGCCGTCTAAGCGCGGAAAGTCCGGGCAAAGTACTCCGGCGCTCGTTGGAGTCAGTTACGACCCAACAAACAACTCTGATCAGGCTCCTCTGTCTCGAGTGCCAATGATAGACAAAGTGATTCTGATGAAATGGAGGCCACAATTTTTGACGAGTCAGCTAACCTTTGCCCAAAGATTAATGAAGATTTGGCTACACATGTTAACGACTCGTTTACAAAAAGAAAACCCTGGAGGACAAAATGAAGGCTATTGTGGAGAAATACAAAACCCCAGAGAAATGCGACATGCTTGTGTCCTGAGGGTTAATGAGGCTTTGTGGAGCGATTTGGAGAAGCCGGCTAAAAGCCGCCACCGTGCTATGCAACACGTGCAGAAATGCATGCTGAACTCTGCACGGCCGTTAATTGAGGCCATTCAAATGACCAAAGTGAGCCGTAAAAACAAAACTCCAATCGACTCGAAGCTTTTATGGGAGTGTTTGCGGAATGCGTTAACCTGTGTTGGTAATGCGTCGTATCAGGCATCAATGAGGAGACGTGAATTTCTTAAACCAGAGCTGAGCAAGAATTTCCGCTCTCTGTGCTCTTGCTCGTTACCACTGACGAAGTATTTGTTTGGCATTGATCTACCCAAGAAAGTCGACGAGATTGCTAAGGCCAATCAGATCACGTCCAAGGTGGTTACCAAGGAGACCAATTCAGGCAACAGGTCTGACCGTCGCAAACCAGTATCCCGCAATGACAATAGATTCCCTGACGTTTCTTTTTTACGGGGTCGTTCCGGCTCGTACCGCCGCGGTCGATACTGCCAAGGGAACTCGAGATCATCAACCACGACCAGGTCCCACCAGGAATTGAAGGTCAAAAGTTGATTAAAGTGAGTTCCGTTGGACAAATTACCACTCATTTTGATATCTGGTGTCAAATAACAAGTGATCCTTGGGTTCTACAATCTGTTCAGCGCTATCGAATTTGACACGGCCCACACCAAGTGTCCTGGCCAACGGCTTCTAATTTTACAGGCGCACAGCCCTTGGCTATCGACCATGAAATTTCTAAACTGCTAGAAAAAAGAGCAGTTACTCAGACTCTCCACACTCAAGGGGAGTTTCTGTCCATTATTTTTCTAGTCCCGAGAAAACAGGCGACATGAGACCCCCAGTTATCAATTTAAAGCCCTTAAATCGCCACGTTTGCAAAAAGAAGTTTCATATGGAGACAAGAGGTTTCGCTGTTCAGCTAATTAACGAAGGCGATTACATAGTGTACATGCATGTACGACTTTGTGTAATTTGAGTACAGCTTCCATTCGCCAGGTAACCGAGGTAAGCGGCCTTCTCGTTGCCGCTTTCCCAGCTGTTCGGTATTTACAATTATTTTGTCGATCTGTGGAGGCATGCAAAACAACTAATGTTACTTCAGGTGCTTCTCATGAAGAGTTCATTGGCATTACCGACACTGCGTGCTCGGAATTGGATTGGATTATTGAGAATATCAAAGCCTAAACGGCAAGTCGTTTAGAACGCCTTCCTTTTCTCATACCATAGAATCGGACGCTAGTAGCCTAGGATTGGGCGCACGACATGGTGAATACCATACTGGGCGTCATTGGTCTCCCAAAGAAGCCACGTACCATATCAATTATTTGGAATTACTCGCAGTTTTTCTGGCCTTGAAATGTTTTGCCTGTGACAACGCACGGGTTTATTTGAAGACAGATAACACGACTGTGGTAGCCTATGTCAATAAAATGGGTGGCACGGGCTCGCCCATGCTTAATGCCCTGGCAAGAGAAATTTGGTTTTGGTGCCTTACACGAAATATTTTCGTTACTGCTGTGCCTATTCCTGGCCAGAAAAACATACATGCGGACTATTATTTTCAGAATTTTAATGACAGGACCGAGTGTAGCCTACACCCAACTGTATACCAATGGCCTACTGAACCGCTCCTCGTCAATCCGAGAATAGACCTTTTTGCAACCCGCTTGAATGCCAAGCGTGACCGATATGTTTTTTGGCATCCTGACCCTGGAGCTGTGCCCACAGACGCTTTTTCGTTCTCATGGCGTGATTGTTTCTATTATGCTTTTCCTCCATTTAGCCTAATCCCGAAAGTATTGGCAAAAGTCCGCCAAGATCAAGCTTGCATATTGTTGATAGCTCCAGTGTGGACGACGCATGTGTGGTTTAAAACTGTGCTAAGTCTATTACCGGACGTGACATAGGTGAAGATCATCTGGTAACAAGACTAATGAAGGGTTTGTTTATTTCTAAACCACCCTGTACCACGGTACTCACATACATGGGACGTTGCCATAGTAACCTCATATTTAGAAACTCTAATACCATTAGAGTCTTTATCTCTCAAGGACTTGAGTTTAAAGATAGTGACTTTAGTTGCACTAGTTTCAGCTCAAAGAATCCAGACTTTACAGGTCTTACGTATTGATTGCATGTCTGTTGAGAATAGCAAAGTAGTTTTTGTCATTTATGACAGACTTAAAACGTCTAGACCCGGGAGCAATTCTGTTAAGGTTATCATTCGAGAATTAAAAAACGACAGGGCTATATGCCCTCGCTCACATCTAATCGAATATGTCGCAAGGACCGAGAAGCTTCGCGTTAATACCAAACAGTTTTTTGTTTCCTATTGTAAACCGCATAAGGGCGTGTCTAGCAGTACTTTAGCCAGATGGATAAAAACCGTTCTATTTGGGAAAATCTGTTATCGACACCAGCATTTTCAAGGCTCATGGTACTGGATCAGCCGCCACACCTAAAGCCTTTTTCACTGGGGCTGCTATTAAGGAAATATTAAGTTTAGCCAATTGGTCTAGCGAGAAAACCTTCTCTAAATTTTATAAGAGACAGGTACCAGAATCTTCCATGGCTGAAATGATTCTAATTCAATAAATAAATTTCCTTGTTATACACTTTTGTCACATTGCTTCAAAAAGCGCATAATGACGTCATAATGCGGAGTAGGGATTAGGAAAATTGAAAATTAGACAAGAGGTAAACTTACCTTGTAGGATAATTGTAATTCTCCGAGTCCATACGGAGCAATTATGAGGTCGGTCCCCCCTCTTTTCCTTGTGGACCCACCCAGAGGACTGTGCCAAAAGTATGTAACTTACTTCGCTTTGTTTGGTCTACAACCAAAGAAAGAGGACGAATCCGGCGAGCAGTGGTATTATATACTGGTATCTGATTTACATAACAATAAACTTCGAAGAGTGGTCTGCTGCGCATGCGCGATATGGGATCGCATAATGACGGCATAATTGCTCCGTATGGACTCGGAGAATTACAATTATCTTGCAAGGTAAGTTTACCTATTGTCTAATTTTCAATTTTATGGGATGTGTGTAAGTTGTATCAAAAGTTTTGTTAGTAGAAGCTACTCTGTAAAGCCAAAACTCTCCCCGGAAATCATTCATCTTTAACCCCGCGAGACCTGGGAGAGAGTAAGAAACTCCGCCCCCCAAAACAATGGGACATCCTGTTCACTAATGAGCCATTGTTCTTCCAGAGATTGACCCAGCGCGCTTTTTAAAAGTTAATAGATAGAAGAATTTTCAAAGCGGTTGTTTTAAGATAATAAATTGTTTCAATCACTTAAACGTTTGGAGCATACCCGATCACTTAAACTTGACCGGGAGCTCTCTTTAGAGCTCACAGAACCCCCAGTCATCGCTGTATTTCTTCATATCTTAAGTCCATCATGTAAAAGTTGCGATGAATATTTTCAATGAAGAACGTCTTTGGAAATGGCGTGAATTTGAACTCGATCCTGTTCTACCCTGGGTACATGCTAAACTCTGGATCAGAGAAACGTCTAGGGCAACTCTTGAAAACAAAGTCTTCTTCTTCATTGATAGGAAACATGGTCATTTGAATAGTTATTCTTCTATTTTTGAAGGTGTAATCCCAGTGGACATTTAAATGGAGCAAGCCGGCTCGCGCGAAACACTTGCATATCTGTTTAAAATTTACTTGTTGCGTGTAAAAAAGAAGAAAGTGAACAAAATTCCCAGTTTGTTAACTGGACTGCGCAAATTTAGCCCAATTGAAATTGGTAGTCAAGATTGCAGTGTTTCGACATTTAATTTTTTCCTTTGTTTTGAACCAATTTTGGAGTAACCGCTTATTTTGATAAGCGAAGAGTGACGTTTTGGTTCCCTCTATGGGCCCTGTTGCCAAAAGCCATTTTATGACGCTTCTATTCTGGAGAATAGTTTGCCTAGTGAACTTGAAAAGTGAAAGCAGCTATTCATAAACTTTATCCCACCTTTGATTTACTTCACACCTCCTATTGTTTGATTGACAGCCATTTCATTCTGCGTAGGGACCTGCCTATTCCTTGAGCTAATTTTATTGACCAATTGTCGGCGACTAGTTATCAACATTCAATTATTATGCTCCACGTGTAAAACATTAATGCAGTAAGTTCATGTCACGAAAAACAATGGACTTCTGAGCACGAGGATTTCGAAAAATTTCGTTCCTTAAACCTAATGCGCGTGCTCAAGACAGAAAACTCGTACTCACAGTCGTTCTCATTCTCCAATCTGATGGTCGCTAATACCACTCTAATGGAACAAGATGAAATCCGACAAAAAAGATCCCAAAAGTGTGCGGTGGTTACTTTTAAATTAACTCGGATTTTTATATGAGATGATTATCAGAGAGATCCAGTGTTCCACTGCCAATAAAGTACGGTCCTAGAAAAATACGAGGTAGCCTGCGTTTGAAGGGGAAGGGAAAAGGAGAACCAGCGAGAGTACGAGGATGGCCTGTGTGGAAGAAGGGAGGGTTTCCGTTCAACCCCCTAATTAACACTCAGACATAAGGCAGCTGTCAAATGACATCCAATCAAAAACGTTCACGGAAAAATTGCGCCACGCAATCTTGTTTACGCTACCATTTGTTTCCAAAAAAATCTGGTGGCGGAGAAAAGTGCGAAACCAAAACACGGTCGACCGAAAAAGGAGCAATCTTTCCATGACCTGTGTTGAGTTTACTGGTGGAATATAGCTTAACAAAATCTTGTGTGAATTTGTTCACACCATGGCTGAAAAAGAAATCGTTTGCTGTTGTATGGGCTGAACGTTTAAGAAATGTGGCTGGAATCCATATAAAATAATTTGAAAATTCTTCACAACTTGTTTGCAACGTGTGTATAGGAACATTAAAAACTGTTGCGATAATTTCGAATATCTATCCAAACGCTTTGTATCAGATCAAAAGCAGGAACCCTTGACCTGGACCCTACAACTCCATTGTGTTCGTGTCACGGCGTTTTCATAGACCGATCTATTTTTAGGTTGAATTTCCCGCCAATGAGATCATGGGGTCATCGAATCGGAACTGCCTTTGTTGTTTTCGGAAAAGGTAGTCTAAAAATAGATCGGACTTAACTTAGAGTGTAATGTGAAGTGCTAGTTTTCTACTCCATATAAACCATGTGAGCGTCAGCCTTACTAACGGAAATGGGTCCACACAAGGACAGAGAAAAACTCTGACCAGGGTGGGAATTGAACCCACGACCTGCGGGTTTGAGCACCGCTGCTCTGCCAACTGAGCTACAAGTACAGAAGGATTACGTTTTTTGCAAACGGAGAAATATTTTCATTGCCGTGACTTTTTTCAGTTCCCACGGCCTGCTCCCGGCTTACCTTGTAGGTAAGGTCTTGGGTTCAATTCCCACGCTGGTCAGAGTTTTTCTCTGTCCTTGTGTGGGCCCATTTTCATTAGTAGGGCTAAAGCTCATATGGTTCATATGGGGTAGAAGACTGGCACTTCACATTACACTCTGTCTGTTCAAATATAAGTGCTACACGGCCAACGTTTGCAAAAAAAGGTAATCCTTCCTTGTAAAAATAGATTGGTCCGTAAAAATCCTGTGACATAGGCCCAGTATGGGATTTCTGATTTCTAAGCTCCGGGTCATGGGTTCCTGTCAAAGGAGAACATTGGTGGCGAGTTTCAGGTTGTTTACGTGAGAACGATGTTGAATTCAACCATAATCGGAGGAGGGGATTAGGTTGGTGATTGACACAAATTTAATTCTTGGTATTTACGCTAACCTGAGCGTAGAGAAGCGGAAATAAACAACAGCGTTCTTGCAGGCATTCCCTTCCCTTGTTTCTCGCGCGCCCTCCTTGTTCTCCCTCGGGTTCTCCCTTACCCTTCACCTTCGAACGCCTGCTACGCAGGCTAAATACGACAGAGAAGAGCCATGGAGATGAGGCCCAGACGATGGGGTATCTAATCTCAAGCCCATTTGGTTTCCTTCTCGTCACGCTCTATGGCACCCTAGGAAACCAGAAGAACTAACTTCCTGGCAGCCTATGTTTTCTTAAATATTACATCATTGATAAAGATAATCTAACAGGTCGGTACAAAAGATATACTGAGCTATAAATATTTTTTTGTGAGTAATTAAAATAGGGACAAATAAAACAGAGAAGCAGAGACCGGCACAAAACACACATACACTTATTCAACAGCAGAAGAATTACACAAAAAAAGTTATAAGTTTGCCGGTTTTTCTTTCCAAAAAGGGAAATTTTGCTTTGTCGGAATATGCTTGCTTGACCAACCATGCAATAGGTTGGAATAATTCTAAAATTATCAGTACCAACAAGTGGTACCCTCAGCGTCTTCGTTTGGAGGCGTGGCACACTAATTCCGCTCACGCTCCTTTGAACCGTGATGATGGCGGCATTTTACCTGACACATACCTACATCTCATTAGTGTCGAAGGTCGCTAATTACCGTCTCTATAAAAGGACTTTGTTCCGAAGATGTGTAAAAGCATCTGATAAGTCTTTGGCTCGGATAAGTCTTTCGTTTGCAGTGACTCCTATAACCTCCACCCTGAATTTAAGGATTACGCTATCAGTGTACTGGTATTCTCTGGTCCTCTCAGCAACAACTCATTGAGTGAATTCCCACCACTTACGGATGCACAGTCAAACGCCACCCTTGGTTCTTCTGGTTTCCTAGCATGATGAAAAAGGAAACCATGAAACCAGGAAAGCATGATGAAAAGGAAACCAAACGGGCTTGAGGTTAGATACCTCATCGTCTGGCCCTCATCTCTGTGACACTTCTTTCTGTTATTTAGGTAGCAGGCGTTCGAAGGTGAAGGGAAAGGGAGAACCCGCGGGAGAACAAGGAGGGGGCGCGAGATGGAATGGAAGGAAGGGAATACCTGCATGAACGCCATTGTTTTTTTTTTCCGCTTTTCTACGCTCAGATTAGCGTAAAAATCGTAAATAGCTAGAATTAAACTTGTGTCAATCACCAACCTAATCCCCTCCTCCGATTGTGGTTGAATTCAACATTGCTCTCAAGTAAACAACCTCAAATTCGCCACCAGTGTTCTCTTTTGACAGGAACCCATGACCCGGAGACTACGACTCCCATACTGGGCCTATATCACGTCATTTTTACAGACCGATCCTTTTTTAGACTACCTTTTCCGAAAAAGAAAAAAAAAAACAGAAAACAAAACAAAGGCAGTTCCGGTTCGGTGACCATGACATCAGGTTAAGAAACGGTCCAGATAAGAACGATAGCAACAACGGCAACGAACATGTTGGAATTTAATTGGTATGCAAAAAGTTGATAACTTTTCTATTGTCTGTACTTACTTCTGATTGGCTTAAACAGCAAACGGTTAACAAAACTTCATAAAGCAGTATTATATTCATCCTTACTTTGCAACCATCTTCCATCTTTCATCTGGTCTCAGTTTAAATGAATTCCACAGAAATCGTATGTGGGGAACATGTAAAATTGTAAACGTTTCTTGGCTTTTGTTTTCAACTCTTGTGATTGGTCAAAATCTTTTAACACAAAAAAACACCCTTTCAAAGTGGGCTGTGAATGAATTTTATTGCGTTAACTGCCTTCCTGTAGGTTTATGCATTCTCTGTGTAAAAATGATAACATTCCTATGTGGGGAAAGCCCCGTTGCCCCATAACAAAGGAAATTGCTATCCACCTTACACGGATCATTACTTAATTTCTTGATATTGGTCATCAGCTTCTGTAATGATAATGAATTTATATAGCGCATTTTCTATTAACATATTCAAATGCGCTTTACAAGGAAGGGATCTATGGGTGAGATCGGACATCAGCATATATAGGCCCCGCTGGCAGCCGCTATCAGTCAATTAGCGATCTCACCCAGCGCATGAATGAATGAAAGAATGAAATGAGGCCTAACCACAACACCGGGAGCTCCATTCCCTTCTGTGGGAGTCCCATTCGCGAGAAATTCAATCTAAAAATAAATCGGTTTGTGAAAACGCCTTGACACGAAGACAATGGAGTTGTAGACTCCGGGTCATAGGTTCCTGTGGGTGCCTGGCCTTTTTAGCCTTTATGGTTATTCCAGGCAAGTCGCACTCAGTGGGTTTTTTTGGTTTCGTTTGTTGAAAAAAAAAAAAAAACAAAACAAAACAAAAAAAAAAAACAAAAGTCATCAATTATATCGGTACAAATAAAGGTTGTTGTTGTTGTTGGTTTCTGGTGCTCCCTCAAACGTGTATCGAACTAGCGTGTGGTTTGTCCGTTATATACTTATTCATAGTCATTGCAAGAAATGTAATAAACGGAGTCGATTTGTTGTTGCCAGTTTACGCGACCTTTTGGTTTTGAGAAGATATGAGCCAACGTCGGAAAAGGCTTTTGACTTTGACGTTGTGGATGAACGGCGGACGCGGAAAAAAACTTCTTGTTTCGCAGTTATCGCGTACGTCATTAGTGCCAAAGGTCGCTAATGAGTGTCTCTACGAAAGGGCTCTTCCAACTGTTTCTTTTCGTCCCTAATGAAGACACAGAATTTCTGAGTGTCGAAACGTCGGGTCGTTTGAACCGTAACTTTGTCAGGTTACTTGCAACTCCAAATCGGAGTCGCTAATGCGACCAAAAATTGAATGCTGGTGACTAGATTTTCAGAACTGGTCGCCAGCTGGCGAATCACGTCTTGACTGATAACCCAGGATAAACAGTAGACAACTTGTGTATTTGAATCTTTATGTGATGAAATCGTTTGGAACTGGTAGCTAGAACAAGACTCACCTTTCTTTCCCCACTAAAATAATGTATAAATACTACAAGAAAATCGGTTTCTCACATTGTTAATTAATGGCACAAAATGTACTTCGATACTTCAGTCACCGCGTTTACTGGGCGCTGTCACAGCGTTTTGTGTTCCCCCGTGTTATGTGTTCCCCCTTCCCTCCCCATAGAACATTTCAGTGCTACGTGTTCCCTTCAAAATTGCCGACGTAAGAAGACATCAAAACAAAAAGAAATAGGAAAATAAAGGAAAGTAATCACACCATAACGATAAATATAATAGCAGAATATGAACATAGAAAGTGTCCTAAACATTCATAAAGACTAACCTTAGGCCTATAAACGTTTGTTTAGGCCTAATTAGGCCTAAGGTTAGCTTGTTATGCATGTTGTTCAGTCATAGTATGTTTTTAAAACTCTGGTTAATCTCAGCCTGA
>BLFP01001329.1:860582-865511 GCA_014634505.1 Montipora efflorescens
ATACGGTACAGCAGCGGCACTGTTAACAATATTGCTGCAGCGACTCAGACATGGCACTGATCCCGAGTTTTTGTCCTCGTTAGTATGCAGAAGGGCAGATTGTTTTATCGAAATGGTTAGTGTCTGCCAAGTTTCTACAACTGGTCGTAAAAAAACGAACACTATGTTTTTTTAGTAAGATGCCTTTCATAAGGATATTAAGTCTGGAAAATGTATATCCAAACTTGTTAGCGGTATCAGAGCAATGTGATACAACATCTCAGCGAACAATGCACTTTGTAGCCTGCAGTGCTGGTGTATTTTAGCGTTCGTGCGCTCATTACACTTATTCGGGAAATGGTTGTCCGCCATCTTGAATTGTTGAAACAACGAAAGGTTGGGGAGAGAAAAAAAATGCAACCGAATGGTTGTGGAATAGACAGATAGTGGGGTTGGGGGAGGGGGAATGGAGAGATTTACGTAAAATTCAAGCACAATGTCATCTTTTTGCAACTTGAGTTTAAAATATACTTCGGGTTGAACATTGACCAAGGTTTGCATACCGCCTTTACTTATAAAGTGCTACTGTGCATTTATTGACTGTTACGTGGTATGAAATCTTTTTTTGTCCTCAGCATTACTTACCATACGTCTTGCGGGATTGCGAAATTGGTAAGTGTGCAGAGGTTGATCGTTTTGGCCACCACAAGCAGGATGATAGACTGATCAATGACTTCAGTTCATTTTCCCTTTCTCGAAAAGCGCATGAAAGTGAGCTATCCTAAAACTCGTCAGTGGCCAATAACCATCTTGGAAGTATCTCATTGTTTCATTTGATAGTTACCAAGTTTCACTTCATTGATAAGTACCAAATTTTGCTAATCCTATAGTAATACTTACGGATTCATCAATTGACATCCCTGCAGGTAGACTAAAGTAAAATGCCATTAGTCATGCGTGACTGACGTGAGTGTACCAACAGGCAAAATTGTTATTATCATAATCCTCCCTTAAATTTTCTTTATTTAGTCGAATTACACGGGAATAAAGGAAGTATTTCCTTATCTCAATACAAATCTCGCCTGTTTCTTTTCCTAGTATTCCCAAGGCCATAGAACAGCAAAACCTAAGCAGATTATCTCCTTTTTTACTTTTCTTTTGTTGTTTGTCTTTAGCTTATAGAATGCTTGACAACGTGCTTAATGAGCACACTACATTTCTTCTTTTGCGTGCTTTTGAGTTACAAGGGGAGATAGAGAGCGCCTTCCGATATGCTATCATCTACAAACATTTAGATCATAAGGTAACTGTTGCTTATTATACAGATACTGATAAAATACTAGGATTTTCCTTCTTACGAAAAAATCATGTCTTTACCGCGCGCAGTGAACGTATCATTTTAATCTTTCCGGCACATGTGAGGATACAGGTGTCGTCATGGTAACTAATACGATTAGCCAATAAAACGCGAGCTTCTTCATTGTAAGATACTTTTGTGCTGCAATATAATTCGTCTCTACTACATTAACAATTTTTCATTGCACATTTTGACATTATGATGATTTGTTTTTCATTGTTTCATATCTTGTTTCATGTTACACAACCTGTGCGTGTTTTTAGCGGGTGGTGATCACTTTTTTCCATTTGGAATGAATGAATTGGAATGAATGAATAAAACAAGGTGTTTTCAATCTGGTCATTTCATTAAAATCTATATGACAAACTAAACATTAAGTGGCCGCAATATGAATTTTATCTTCTCGTGCTGATGGTATCTCTATCCCCTCGCGAACATACCCTCCATCCCCACGCGACCATGTAATTGTTGTGGTTTAATTTTGTTTTTGGTTTGAATTTTTTTAAACTAGTTAATCTTTTTCAAATCAGTTTAAATTTTTTAAACTGTTTTTTTTTTCAATCAAGTGTCTAAAAGAGGCATTTTTCTTTTCTTTTTCTTTTTTTTTTTTCGTGGGCGGGGTGTAGTTAAAAAAATGGGAGCTTTCCCTCCCTTCTACTCACCTACCCCTCCCTGATCTTCTCCATTCCCTCCAACCTTTCCCACATCTATCCCCCCCCCCCCGAACAGCACGCAACACTACTCACTGACACTGCATATTTCTCAAGACCTTTCTGTTTACTCACCAGAACGTGATGCAAATTCCACAGAATAATTTATAAATGAATATTTTACTATATTCATAAATGTGCAATACAACACCAGAGCCACATATATGGCAGAGTCACACCAGGGATTGCGTAAATGAAATAGATTTCTACAGAGAAGCAGAGGAATTAAAAGGCCACCTGCAGACAAAAGACTCGCAAAAAAATGGTTATTTATAAGTTGATTTTTACAACAAGGCCAAACATTTCTTGAAAGAAAAAACAGAGAAGCAACAGTTACTCCGCCTTTCCGCTGCTCGCCCCGCCGGAAACAACGATCGAAACAATTAACAAAATGGAACACCATATGATAACTCGAAGGAGATTGGTTACAGGAGCTCTTCACAGGAAACAACAAGAAAGTAGTTCCAAAATGGAATTACCGAAAAGTGGCTTCAAGAAATTGTGCAGGAATGAATCAGCCAGAAAGTTGTCAACACATCCATTCCATGCACAGAAAATGCCCAACAACCAATGGCAGCCCCAACATTCCCCTCTTTGATTGAGATCGACAATGCCACCCTTGTACCCTAACATGCTTTTAGGAAAATTACTGACATCGAAAACCATTATGCTCAAGTATTGACCAAGTTTGGAGAAGTCCAATGACTTATTTCTCCTACAACGTTAAACCTGTCCAGTGCTACTAATCTTATTTTCGATTATTTCAAAGACGTTTCCTTTGTATTGAGCTTGCAAACAGGTCATTTTGCAAAATGAGTAATTTCCTTTCGATTCAAGATAAATTCTAGTTTATTAATATTGTAACAGTACAAATAGAACTATTGCGTTTAATTGTAATGGAGTTACTTTCCAGTTGACTACTGCTCTATTTAATTGAAATCTGAGAGACGCATATTTATAAATCTTCTATTATATGTTATATTGCCAAAGGATTCATTAAGAATATCACTGAAAGACAGAAAAGGGTTTAGCTCTGAAGAAGGGCTAACCATCGAAAGGTCAGCTTTCAAATTTCTTTGCAGTGATCAATTTACCATATCAGCTCAGTTGATAAACCCTTTTCTTTATTTCACTTCCCCACTGACACAGCACTACAGCTTCTTTACAAACTAAACCACTTTATCCTACATGTGAAAGAAAGCTTTACTTCCACCAACCCTAAGCCAATATTCTTAACCCAAAAGCCAAGAAAACGGTTCTTTTAAACTAAACACTGCAAAATTTTATTTTATTTATTATTATTTTTTTAATGACAATAGATTTTACAATACTGAACAATACAAAACACTACAATACATTACTTACAATAGCGTTACTTTCACTAATAACAATACAATGTATCACTTACGGCTAATTGCATACATTACTTACGGTACTTACACTACTAATTATTTATTTGATTAATTATAACGACATTAAATACCAATTCAAAAAACACTGCAAATATGTCATTACTCCAATCTGATTATCACTACAATGCGTGCCAATCTCTTACCTAGAATGCAGTGTCTGACACTTACAGACTTCAGACTAACCGTAACTCGCAGTAAAAGCTAACCGTTTTAAAATGGGTGCTTAGACTTAATTACTGCTTCTCAGTGCTATTTGAAATGGGTGCTTTATAAACAGACTTAACTTAATACTGTTTATCAGCGCTATTTGTAGGCAGTCTACAGTTGTCATATACACCTCCGGAAAGGCTGACTGCTTCAATTAAGTGCGTAAACCTAATCGAGAGCTTAACCTTAATCACTAAGCTGAGAATTTAACCCTAAACACTAAAAAATTAATGTTCACATGCATAAATAATTATTATTGTCTTTGACGGCATCAGATTCAACAATCCATCATAATAATCTTAAAATGATTGCTCTAAAGTTTATTTTATACGTACTCCTTAAAATTAATTACGGAGAGATATCCAAATATGTTAAAATGGGCAGTGTACTAGGAAAATAAACCAGCTTAAAAAATTTAAATTGGTTTGAAAAAAAAATGAACTTTTCAAACCATAAACATAATTAAAGCACAACATGATATCCTCTCTTTATGAAATTCATTATTAATTCAGAAGGACTTTCACTCTGCGGTTTCTACAAATTTATCCAGCCTGCTGTTTAATTCGTAAAGGTAAATCATTACTTTGATTTTTTCTTATAGGGACGTTGCTGCTGTGAGGATACGATGCGATACGATACAATACGATACAATAATACGAAAACAAAAATGGGACCTGCGCAGCCCGTTTCTCGAAAATCCAGCAACTTTTCGGGTGTCACATTTTCCTCTGTACCTAAATGACAAAGAGCTTTTAAGCCATCAATTTTCACAATCATTTTGCTTTTGTTCCTTTAAAAGACGTTAAAAGGACCACTTTCGGAAATGGCTTTTCGGGACTTTCGAGAAACGGACCCATGCATCTTGAAAACTAAATAAGAAGTTTATGCTTGGATTTTACAGATGACAAGAGACAAGAGCGCGTTCAGAAGATTAAAAGAGAAAGTCATGAGGCTATGTGGTCAAGTACGAGTTCAAAAGTGTGTTACAATACCCTCACTAAAATCACTGCAATCGAAAAACTAACAATTATTGAATGAGTTCAAGTTTAACCTTAACCGGCACACCCTAAAAGACGAGACCTGAATTCAACAATTGTTTTGCTGTTCGACTGCCATAAAAATTAGCACGTTTTTTCGTATCATCTGTTTCGAAAGGTCACAACTGCAATACCGTGGCGATATGTGAAATAATATAAAACAGTTTTTTAGTTGGATTGTCTTCACAACAGAGCGCATCCCTGTTGATTATTTCGAGGTCGCATGA
>BLFP01001329.1:865575-888075 GCA_014634505.1 Montipora efflorescens
GTCACTGAGCGCACTCCATTTCGAGGTCTCGAGGTCGTTGTCATTAGAAGCAAGCATTGCAATATTACAGCTGACGTTTCCAACCCGGGACACGTTGGTTGATAAGTTAGAGCTCGTTGGTGCTCTAACCAATGCACTCACACCACTCCCCTTTAACGTGTCTTTTTTGTTCCTCAGGGATACGGAAATCAATATCACATTGTCAGAGTCATTGAAGTTCTCATGTCAAGTGCAGAGCAGCATTTTTCTCGAGGAGATACGACCTTAGCTGTACCGATGTACACTGAAGTTATAAACCTCTTTCCTGAAATTTTGGAAGCCTTCGAACGAAGGGCTCAGTGTTACCTGACTGTGGTAAAAATATATTTCTTCTGTGCATGCTTAGACACAGTCGCACAGTCTCCTAAAATAATATTGGACAAGAAGGCTCTATCGCAACTGGTTTAAGTGAGCGCAGACTTTAAAACATCCCTTGCTATGCATAAACTTTTACAGAAGCTCATTGATTTGTTTAAAAAAAAGAAACATTTGACTACATATTGGAACGAAAATTGATTTTAAATTTTTCAAGCAAAATAGAGAAGACCGTTGCTTTCCAAAAGAGAAGTCTGTAAAATGCGTCTACTATCATTTTGTTGACCCTACATTTTTAGCAATTTATCAATCAAGCACAGTGGGACTGAAATACCGAACTCTTTGGAATGTAAATTCACAGAGCGTTGAACAACTAAAATGTTATCTCTTACTTTGGTCTGACTGTCTTTCACTCTTTAGGGAGATCTTCAGAAAGCAAAGCAGGATTGCCAAAGAGGTACAATTAACAATCGTCGTAATCATGAATCTTTAGAAGAAACGAAGGGTGTCCACTTTCGGGTAGCTCCGAAACCTCCGATTGCGAAACCCTGAAATTGAATTAAAGACGCCATAAGCCGAAATGTACGGGGTTTGGCAACCAGATCTGTCTTGGCTAACCACTGTTGAATACAGTCGTAAAATTCTGCACGCATTGATGTGAGCGTTATTATGCCACCTCCATCAGCTAGCTACAGGCGAAAAGCGACCTTTGCACTTTTCAGGATTCATGAACTTCAAAGCAGCGTTAAGTCAGGCCTTTATTTGAATTTTAGGGGTGACAGGGAATCAGAATTCCAAAGACTAGTTCAGTTTAAAATGCAAAAATTAATGCTCAATGGTCCTACTCAGTCATGTAGTCATTCGTGCTTATAAATTGTTTTGCCAAGTTGCATTTAACGGCGAGACGTCTTTATCCAAAAAATGTAAATGGTGGATGTGGGTTTGTTGAAAGTAAACAAACGCTAATTTCGAGCAGTTTTTTTTTTAGTTTTAAGCATTTCCATTGCCGGTTTTCTGACATAATTTGTTTTGTTGTGAGAGAAAGACAATGTTAGTGTGCAGCTCATATGACTCTTGGTAACCAGGTTACTAAAAAGCAAAAATGGTACATTTACCAACGGGGCTGCGACAAGACACTATAACCCTTCAACTAGTTCCACTTTGGAGACCATAAGTAAATGAGTCAACGCCCTTTTTCTATCACCGACGTTTCAGTTCTGGGGGAAAGTGGAGCAAAGCAGTTCTAAACGCATCCGTTAATTTGAAAAGAATCATCATATACTCTTTACTTTACTTTAATTCGCCACAATTCATGGGGTGGCAGGGGAGAGGAACAGAACTTTTCGTCCCAATTGACACCTAACCCCTCTATCCGTAGATCAGACCACAACACCGGGAACTCCATGCCCTACTCTTCTCGAATAGACTCCATGCCCTACTCTTCTCGAAAAGTGTGTGGGTTCTTTAACGTCCCACAGATTTTTTTTATATAATTTATACCCAAGGGTTGTGAGATGGGACCTCCGGCTTATAGTCCTTATCCGAGAAGACTTGAAAGTCTAACCATTTGCAGATGTCGTTACAAAGGCAGCACTTTCTCCTCAGCCCGGTGCTCAACCAACTGAGCCACCGGTGCGCGGCGCTCTTATGTGTCGCCGATTGTGGAATACAAACGAGGTTACCCTTATTATCATGTATTCTGAGAGGCTTTATTCAGCATATGCCATCACGTATGACTTGAGGTTGGGCAAGATCCGCCCGCGGACAGCTACTTGTTGTGTTTAGTTTCAGGTATAACTGGCTTGTAACGAATTCTATTAGATCTTCTTCGACTTTTTACACTTCTGTCTTTTTTGAGGTACAACAGTAACGTCGTCTCACACTTAACTTGTTGAATAATCGGTGGCAAATATTCTGGCCTTCTCTTGCAGCTCTTAATATTTCCGACCGCACCAGTTCTCCTGCTTTTGATATGCTAATTAACATTAACACTCGGCATGGAGAACTCGACGAGGCCTTGCGACTTGCGATGGAATGGCGAAGGATGGATCCGGAGGTAAGCTTAACGAGTAGCCAACGGAAAAAAAAGGGAAAAAAAAAAAAAAAAGGTTTTGACTCATAAACCATAGAATCCTGGGCCCGGTTGTTCAAAAGCCGATTAACGCTAATCCAAGATTAAACATTAACAAGGAGTTTATTTCTCTTCTCCCAAATGCTGTTGAACGATGATATTCGGCAAAACTTTACATTAGAAGAGGTCAATCTTGAAAAACAAAAATAAGCAAAAGAAACTTTCACCAAAAGGTTGAAAACATGAAACAAACGTTGACGCTAATCCTGGATTAAGTTAATCGGCTTTCGAACAACCGGGCCCTGGAATCCACCGATCGAAGTGGCCATTGAAAAGACAGATGTTTAGACAATTTTTGTCACATCGGGTCCTGCTATGATGCCAACAGTCTCCACTAGCAATCGTCTTACTCATAAAAATTGTACAACCAACGTATTAAAAAAATAGGAAATTGGGACATAAATCGACTTGTCTGTACAAAGTATAGACTCTATGCAAAAATGGCTGCCTTTAAATTATCCTTTTGTTCATATTCAAAATAGCCCAACTAACCTCGTCTTTGAGACAAAAATTCTAAAGAATTTGTTATCCCGAACGAGGTTAGTTGGGCTATTTTGAATATGAACAAAGTAATAATTTAAAGGCAGCCATTTTGACGAGGTTAGTTGGGCTATTTTGAATATGAACAAAAGGATAATTTAAAGGCAGCCATTTTTGCATAGGAATGAAGGGGTAGTTTCTAAAGAAACTGTGGTGCTGCGTCGGTGGGGAAGTAGTATACAAAAATTTGGTTTTATCAACGGAGTTGATAATGTAAATTGGCCACCGTACAGAGATTCTAAAAGCTGACGTTTCGAGCGTTAGCCCTTCGTCAGAGCGAAGGAAATGGCTGCTCTGACGAAGGGCTAACGCTCGAAACGTCAGCTTTAAGAATCTCTGTACGGTAGCCAATTTACATTATCAACTCCGTTGATAACACCAAAATTTTTGCATTGGGTCTATATGCCCAACAAAAAATAACCCTAAACCGGAGGAAAAAATGTTTCCAATCATCGGTTTGGAAAATTTTCTAAAACATTGTAAGTTCTAATTGGAAAAACAATAAATACTATCATTGATTAAGTTCCGGGGCACGACCTTCTTGAACACTTTTGACGTGTTAGGGTTGCCCAATTGTTTTGACAGATGCGGCAATTCTGAGAGCTTTCCTATAATAACAACGGGCAGAATAGGGCAACAATAAAAGCAAGGTGACACACGCTAACACCAACCCGGTGTGGGCAACACATCCCGCATGCGCACAACCATGTCACCCGGTCAATTAGCAGCAATGGATAGCTGTTTAGGTCCTGTTGGGCCTCATCAGCATGGCGTAGCTAACATACAAGACAGGTGTGTTTAGCACACCTTTAAATAGCAGCTACACACGCAAAACATGTGGTAAGCTGGGTTGGGAACAGCAAAACTGTTCTCCCACGGCAAGCGTTGGGGAAGGTGGATCACTTATAGAGTAGGGTAACCGTGAATTAATTTATTTCGGATACAAACGCTTTCTTTGAAAAAAAATTCAAGCAACTTTGACTGGAACATTTATTTACCGTGGTTTTAAGGTTATTTGTGTTGGAGCGGACACCTGTGTACTTAATTTGGAATTGTAATCATGAATTATGCGCCCCTTTTCAATTAATATAGATATTTCTTAATGTTGTCGATGCCTAGATTCTGAATTACTTTCCTTTTACTAATATAAGTTAATGGAAAAAATTAAATGTTAAGCTGAAAAAGAGAGTACTGGTAAGCTAGAATAAGTAGCCTTTTACCGTTTATTACAGAACTTGGGAAAGGACAACGGCAACTGCGGGCAACGAAACCCTGCGATGGGAGCCTCTCCAAACCTCACTAGAGGGCGAGCAAGAGAGGCTCTGCAGAAATCGTGTCAAGTCTTATAAGTTGCCGCAGTCTAAGTTTCTGGGCTGGTCACTCCGGTCGAACCGGTTTAGGCAGCGTGCGCATGATATTATTGACAAGTCGAAGGTCAAAATGGAGCCTTCATTACAAAAATCAATATGGTGTCCAGAAGTGCGATCGAGACTTGGCCTGGGTTTGAAACTGTCTCCACGTAACGGCTTGCACATACTCAAGAAGGGCTTTACACGATTTCTGCAGAGTCCTTTCTTTCTTGTCGAGTAGAGAAGGCTCTGCTGGCAGGGTGCGTCAACGAAAACGTCACTCCAAAACATAACTTAACGCCATCGTAAGTGTTTCGCTATCATTCCATCTTCTAACCATTGTACAACTCGGGAGAACTGTCTTGTAACTGGATGGGTACGAGAAGTTTTAAAGTAAACGTATAAAATGAATAGTTCATTGTCGTATGCTCACGCTTTCGTCAAAAACTAGAAGGTTGTTTTGTGGAGTACGGGGAAAAATGCACTAAAATGCGTATCGCTCGTGCAGCACGGTATCTTTCCTTTTTTAACCAATAATATCTTTGCTTTGTGACGTGTCGTTGCCGTAGCCGTCGTCACGGCCTTTGCTTAAAACTCCCTAATTGTTGGTGGTTGACTGCATGCAAGCGCGAATTTTAATCTCAATTTCTGTATGCTATTGCTTGATAACGTTCGTAATTGTCGCTCAAACGTCATTGCAGAGCATGAAAGTTTGCCTTATTGTAAGTGACATCAGAACTAAATTGAGTGAGAAGCAGAGCTCGAGGAAAAACAGTCAGTCACAATCGGTAAGACATTTTTTCCTTTACTACTTTGGCATTTAAGATCTAAACATAGGGAGCCAATGGCTAACTCGTGGATAGGTGTCAATTTGATAGCCCTGCGAAGCTGATGATGCTGTTTTCAATAATGGAGATGATAGATATGGGTGGTGTATCGAAGTGAATTTGATATTGTATCTAAGTAAATTTAATGTGTATAAACTAAAGTGCAGTTAGAGTTTTTCTCCAGTCTTGTTTTTCTCATACAGTTCATGGTTTTATTATACGATACAGTTGTAGATTCATTGTAGTGTCCTTTGGGCAATAACAGTAGACTCGCAGTATTCTATTTCACTAGATTTATCATTTTGGCATCTGATATACTTATCAACAAAATTAACAATATTATCATTGGAGCTTTTTTCATACTGGGGTGCATCCTTAAAACAGCGTTACAAAGCATGAATGTGAGGAGATCCTCTTTTCTAGAATTCAGCTCAAAAAAAGTTGACTATTTCTTCCATAGGCATTGCATCACTCTTCAAAATATTATCATAAACAAACAGAAGTAGACCTTCTCCTGGTGCAACACTTAGAATATCATCACCATGTTTAGTCATAAAACTATAAAAGTTAGAGATAACAAGTTAAACCGACGTTTCGGAGTAGACATCACTCCATTATCAAGGTAAAAATGTTCTATGATGCTAAAATTACAGTATTAAAAACGATTGACGCTAAGAATTAACATAATAAGCACGTGCGAAATTGGCTATAAGAATACTTTAGCACGAATGGAATCCGATTGCACATTGAGGCTAGGCTTAAGTGTTCTTATAAATAACATTTCAAACACTAAGCAATCAAATTTGTTTTTACATTTTTTGAGCACCTCAAAGCGTTTAAGCAGGTCCCGAGGGATCGACCCGTGTGCGTTCTTATAGTGTCTGGCAATAGCCGAGGACTGTTGCTTATGTCCCTTTACACGATTGTGTCAAACTAAGTGCAGCTCTTAAGTGCGAAATCAACTCCATCTACGATGAAATTCGCCGAAGCTGCAGCGTGTTCCGGTACATCTGTATTTTACGCACAATGGTAAACCTCAGAAACAAATACTATCAGGAGGTAATGAGCACTCATACAAAGAAGATCGCAAGATTACTCTACAAAGAAACGGATGTGGACGAGCATATTCACAACATATCGTCCTACGAACTTTCTTTTTTCCAGAAACTGGTTTTATGTCGGGGTTTGAAATTCGCCTTTCCACAACGTGTGTCACCGATTGAAGTGAAAGCAAGCTTCGAGAAGGTTTACTGGTGTCTTGAACCTCATCTTGAAAGTGATGATCTGAAAGAATTGGCGGCCGCAACCCTACGATCCGTAGCACTGAACTACATCCAGCGCAAAGTACACAAACCTCCCAAGACACTCCTGCTTGCCATCGAACAATTGAAGCGTCGCGACGACATCATCATTACCAAACCAGGTAAGGGTTCGGGAGTGGTCGTAATGGACAAGTCCGAATATTTACGCCTATTATCTGAAGCTTCCATCAATGACGCAAGTAAATTTCGGCCTGTTCCCCTGGAAAGGCCTCCAAGTAGAGGTAGACCACCAACTTATTACCACCCTCTTCTAAAGAAAGAGAAAGATTTAGACTCTACTGTCCGTCGAATTCTGCCCAAGCCCATTGCGGAGACTGTGTGCCCTACAGGCTCCAGATTAGCCCATTTATATGGCTTACCAAAGACACACAAGGAGAACTTAGCGATGCGCCCTATTCTATCAGCAAAGCAAACATACAACTACGCGCTGGCTAAATGGCTTGACACTAAACTTAAGCCTTTGTCTTTGAATCGGTACACAGTATCTGACATATTTGAATTTACGAACGAAATTCAAAACATGGAAATAGCAAACGGTGACATTCTGGTTTCGTATGATGTGTCTTCCCTGTTCACAAACGTACCCTTGGATGAAACGATAGAGATACTCGCGAACAGAGCTTTCACCAACAATTGGTTTAACGTAACGTACGACTTGAATTTGACGAAAATGGACCTTGTTGACCTTCTCAGAGTAGCTACAAAAGAACAACTTTTCCAATTCAATGGAGCCTTGTATGAACAGACTGATGGTGTGGCCATGGGTTCTCCCCTTGGCCCCTTGCTCGCTAATGTTTTCATGACCTCAATCGAAGAAAACCTCGAACGACAAGGAAAACTCCCTTCGTTCTATCGAAGATATGTAGACGACACCCTGACCATCATGCCGAATATGGCGGCAGCATCTAGCTTTCTAGACACATTAAACCTTGCACATTCACCCGTAAAATTCACCATGGAAACTGAAAGCAATCGTATGTTGCCATTTCTGGGAACTCAGTTACTGAATCGATCTCCCCGGATAGAGACAAAGGTCTACGTAAAACCCACGAATTCAGGTCTCCTTCTGCATTTTCAGAGCAATGTTGACAATCGGTACAAGAATGGCTTGCTGAGAACTATGCTCGATCGAGCACACCGTTTATCTTCTTCTTGGTCACACTTCTCAGACGATTGTGACCGTTTGAAGTCAGTTTTCTCACGCCTAAAGTACCCGAAACAACTCGTAAGTTCCACTATCAAACGCTTTGTTGACTCAAAGGTCTGCGACCAACCGCGACCTTTATCAACAGCCCAAGAGACGGATAACATGGTTCGAGTAGTCTTGCCATTTAAAGACCAAAACTCAGCAGAATTTGTAAAAAAACAACTTAAGGATTTGAGCCTGAAAGTAAACAAAACCATCCAGCCTGTATTTACCAGCAGAAAAATTGAACAGGAACTGAAAGTGAAAGAGGCAAAGCCGCCGATCATAAATCAGCAGTGTGTTGTATATAAATTTCAATGTGACCTTTGTGATGAAGGTTATGTAGGCTACACACGCGGACATTTACACAATCGTGTAAAGGGACATAAGCAACAGTCCTCGGCTATTGCCAGACACTATAAGAACGCACACGGGTCGATCCCTCGGGACCTGCTTAAACGCTTTGAGGTGCTCAAAAAATGTAAAAACAAATTTGATTGCTTAGTGTTTGAAATGTTATTTATAAGAACACTTAAGCCTAGCCTCAATGTGCAATCGGATTCCATTCGTGCTAAAGTATTCTTATAGCCAATTTCGCACGTGCTTATTATGTTAATTCTTAGCGTCAATCGTTTTTAATACTGTAATTTTAGCATCATAGAACATTTTTACCTTGATAATGGAGTGATGTCTACTCCGAAACGTCGGTTTAACTTGTTATCTCTAACTTTTATAGTTTTATGTTTTAAGAAATCTCTTTTAATATGTTTAGTCATATCAGGTTATTGTAATAAGGTGTCCATTTCAGGGATGTTCCTTCCTTTATTTCACACCAATCATCCACGTCATCATTATTTGTATCATTATTGTTTTCAGTACTGTTCAGGTATTCATAACAAGCAGATTGTTTGAACTATCTCTGACAGGTTGGCAGACTTTGACCAGTTCTCACCATTCTCCATTTTCATTTATTGTGTTCAAAATTTCGAGCCAATTTTATTGATTTCTATGCCTTAATTTTGGAATAATTCACTTGTCTTCATTAGATAATTGATGGGAGACGGCTCTAAAAAAAACAACCGCCTCTGCCACGAACATCAAAATAATGGCCTTATTCCGTGTTGAGCTAATCTTCATAATAATAATGATGTCGAAGGACTCATTTCACAACAATTTGAGGGACCTGGGCTTAAGTCTAAATCATGGCACATCGATATCTTCTTAACAGAAGCAGATAACCCCTGTGCTTTGTTATTTATGCTGAGCTTACCATAATTTAAATAACATAAACACACAACTTTTTCAGATTTTTGAGATTTGTTTATTTTGCCAAGACATCGGAATAAAAAAAAAAAAAGGGAACAAATGGTGATTTCTCGTGCGCGCTTAAAACTTCTTATTGGAAAAAGACAGACACGGGTATTACACATATGAATGTTTGACTCAATTTTGACAGCTGTTTTTGATTAATACGGCTCAGGTTACCTGCATAGTACATTTGTTTGATGACCAAAGAAATATAAACTTCGATTAGATGCACATAGATCTTTAACTGTTAAGAAATGAAGATATAATTTATGTACGATCTGGCTAACATTCTTCCTAACAGCCTTAGTGTTATTACACAGTCTTACTGGTTTCCATGACGGGTCTCTCGAAATTTAATTTCGAAGAACTAAGCTTAATTAACCCCGTTGGAAACATGCAACGTGCCTTCTTCTTCTCACCAACTAGTTGTTTCGCCAACTATCAGTTCGCAGACATCTTTTATCAGTTTACCAACGTCTTTTCGACAGTAAAAGCTTCCTCACTATATATTATCACTTTGGCTGCGGATCAACCCCAGAACTAAAAGGCAATGGCGGATCGATCTCTCAGCAAAAACGCTGAGTTAGCCTCATTTTTCTCCGGCTCGTCCGGAGAATCTGCCGTAGGTTTCACGAAAAACGTGAAAAAAAAAACAAACGTTGGTAAAAAGCCGTGTAAAAACACTTCTCTGCACTCCATCATAATCCAGTATACTCGCGCCATTCCTTTTCTTCTCTTCCGAACATCACTTATACTCGCGCCATTCGTTTTCATCTTTTCCGAACATCACGCGATCATTCATTTTGCCAACAGAATTCAGCGCTCTTCCCCCCATCACGATACTCGTTCCTGCGCATGCGCGCATCCTCTCGTAGAAAGGATTATATGTGCCCAACTAACCATGGTGGTTATCCCAATAAATTATTAATTTAACTTAAAGATTAACTTATTTTTCAGATGACAGATTTATCGCGGTTTTCTGATGAATCGGAAAACCAATTTGAATTGGAACGACCCCGCTCGTCAGTCAAGCGTCCTCCAATACGAGCATCAAAGCAGAACAGTGGTGCAAGGGTGAGTTCTTCTTTAAAAAAAATAAAAAAAAAACATCCACTCGTGAAAGTGATTAGCGCTAATTTGTTGGAAAAATTGCAATTCGTTTACAGTCAGAAAAGGAACATTAACTATCCGCATTTTAGCAAAACGACAGTCCTAGCCCGGATACGCAAACATATTTCCGGTGGTCGTTACTTTTCGGGGGAGAGAAACGAACACTGGAAATACAGCAATAAAGCGATTTATTGCCAGTTCCCGAGAGGAAAAGCTGAACGTCACTGTCGTAACGAAGGCATTCTGAGAGAAATACAAAGGGAAAGGGTGGGGGGGGGGGGGGGGGGGGGGGGGGGGGGGGGGGGGGGTGGTGGAGTTAGAGGTCAATTTTGAAATTTATGAAGTGATCATCGACGTTTACTGAGTTCTCACCGCTCAGGTTTGGTTTTTTGTCCCAGCCAAAGAACTTAAAGGAGTTACTGAGGGACGAATACCGAAGAAAGCAGGTAATATTATCATTTTCAGGAAGATGATATTTATACAGGAAAGCTTTCTCACCAGTAGATGATCTACAGAGAGGTCCTGGTCCGTAAAATAAAATACAAATGTACAGGAAAAGAGTAAAGCTCTAGATTATAGCACTAGATTATAAAAGGATTAAATTAAAACTTAAGTACTTAAGACAGATTATTTTATACAATTTACTTCTAAACTGAGATACGGTGTGTGAGTTTCTCAAATCTCTGTTCTTGCTGTTCCAATTTTTGAAGGCATGATAACATTTTCTTTGTTTACCCCAGTTGTGTTTAACTGATGGAAGCCTAAGGTCATCTTTGCTACGTGTGCTATAAGAATGTACATTGCTGTTTCTTACCAATTCCAATTCAAGGGAAATAATTTCATGCACGCAGTTATAAACATACAAGCAGCGATGAAAATATCTACGTTGTTCTAAGTTTAAGGTGATTCATCAGGAAAAAAAAATTGTCGAACGATTTTCTTGAAACTATCCCTGAATGTTCCCTACTAATCCCCGTTTCGAAAACTACAAAAAACAAGATGTGTGACCGTGCTTGCAAAGAGATATAATGGGCCAGTCTTACCCCACTGATGCCTGTACTGATACTAATCACGTGCGTGTTTTCTTCGGCTCAGGGTACATTTAATTTTGTGGTAGCTAAACGAGAGGGTTTTTAAAGTAACACTTGAAAAAACACCTGATAGGTAGAAAGTGTACAACATATGGAACACTCTCTTATATAATTTATGGAAAAATCACCCAACTTAAAACGACGTCGACACAAAACGTTTCTTGAGTAGTTGTCAAGATCATAATTTGCATCCCTGGGTAAGGGGCTTTTAAGAGGTTTTTAGCTATATTTTTTCCTTCTTATAAATTAAAAAAAAAATTGTTTTAAAGGGGATAATTTGTAAACCAAAATTATGGAATAAAAAATATAGGTCACTGTGCTCGTTTAAGAGTAAAACAGCATCGTGCCTGTCTGTCTCGATTATCGTGGATCGAAACAACAAAATTCGCCATGTTCTTGGAATGCGTGCACTTATTCGCAAAGAAATTACGGGTCATTCACAACTTCTCTCACGTCTTTTGAGAACTGTTTCAGCGTGTATGATCGACTTATGCCATATTTACAATGTTGCAAATTAGATCCAATTTATGAATATTGATACACCATATGCGCAGTGCAGGATGCGCAGTGCAATACTGAGGAATCACCTTAACCAACCAAGCTGATGACGTATGCTTAATCTCTTTATTGATCATATTCCAACTTTACGTGGATGCGAATACGTTTACGAATACAAGAATACGTTTTGCAGGCATATTTTTCAATACCTGCAGGCTGTTCATTAGAAACAATATTATCCTTGTCACCTCATACCATGTCTGCATAGTCTAGAATGGGAAGGACAAGACTTAAGAAGGCGTGCATTACAAAGCAACAAGTGATTGATTCTACGCAGACGACCTAACCTCTGGTTCACCTTAGATATCGCATATTCGGCATCCACGTAAAGTTGGAATATGATCAATAAAGAGATTAAGCATCGCGTTTACGTGAAACGGCAAAGTCCAAACGGTGTGCTGCCGCTTGTCATAAAAGCATGAAAATTATGTTATTCTAACTCGTCTCTCTCTTTTTAAAAGTTACTTGATACCTGCTGCTAACAGGCAAGAAATAAGCTCATATCAAACGAGTTTCTTCCACTTTTGGCAAAGGCAAGTTTTAGTCCGACTTTTGCCGTTCGCTGTAAACGTGATGCTTATCTGCCTAATGATACAACCCCTAAATACTTAAACTTCTAACACTATCGACTCGATTTTCATAGACTGAAGCCGAGAAACTATATATTTTGCATAGCTTGACATTGTACGGCCTGATGCAGTCACCCTTTGTTCATGTTTCAAGGAGGCTCGAATAGTTTCTCCTTTTTTCGAACAAATAAATATATTCTTTTATTAGGTACAGTTAGGGTAATGATATGAAGACGAGATTTGGCCAGGGTATTAAGTACTACCCATCATAGATTCCCACATCACATTTTCCTCCAAAATAACGTTACCATTGCAACGATATAAGGCATTTCTTTGAGCCTTAAAATCCAGATATGTTGTTGGGACAGTGAAATCTTCACTTTCAAACTCACCAGATAATGTTAGAAATATTCTCTAAAATATTTAAAGTTCAACAAAATCTGTAGGCCAGTTTTTCATAAAAATCACTTTTTTTGAAATGTCTCTAATCTTTTTTTTCACCTTCAGAATTTTTTAAAATTTGGAAGACGAACGTTTTAAATTAATCCAAGCTAACATGCAAAAAAATGAAAAAACCGTCCGGAAGCAGAGAGGAAAAATGAGGGGGTGACAAGATCAGCATTTAACCATGCGTCACCCGCTCATTCGAGTGCACGCGCGAGTGGAGCTACACGGCCAACACAAACGGATATAAGTGACCATTAAACCATATATATGGGAATTAGAAGAAAGGTGAGCGAAATTAGCAGTATTTGTTTATTTCTGGGTACCCATTTTGAATCATGAGCTGACGCCAGCAGCTTTTAGAATTGCGTGTGTCGCTTACGTGCGCGCGCTCAGCTGAACACCTTTTCGAGCCTGGAGGCTCGAAAGAGTTTCATCACTAGAAGATTCTCTGTTTAGATCGAATAACACTACAACACTGTATCACGTAACGGCAATGTTATGGTACCATATGAAATAACGATCATTTCCAAGCAAGATGTGATCATTATTGTGATGTAATAAGTTACCTTGGCAACGGAAAAGCCCAGCAAAAACATCCTATATTTTGGATTTAGTTGCTCATATCTCAAAAGCGAACTAGGTGACCCCCTTTTTTATTGCTGAAAAGTGATTAGAAGGCCACGATGAAACTTTCGGCAAAGTTAAAAAAAATTCTGTCGAGAGGATTCAGAGCTACCTTAAAAAATCACAAAATTAAGGTGGCTCTGAATCCACCGGAAAGAATTTTTGAAAACTTTGCAGAATGTTTCATCATGCCTTTCTGATTTTTTTTCAGAAATAAAAAATGGGGATCACCGAGTTCGTTTTTGAGATAATGGCAACTAAAGACAAAATAAAGGGTGTTTTTACAGGGCTTGTCAGAATATTGCCAATACATGATACAACGTTGTGACGCCGATGCTTCTAATAAGAGCGTCCCTTGGAAGCGTTGAAACGGTTTCGAGCCTCCTTAAATGCTTGTCCGCTTTTCATTTCTTTTCTATGCAGGAATGCAAAGAGATAGCTCAGGAAATGGAAGCGAAGCTAAAGGACGAGGAAGAAAATCTTCTCAAAGAGGTATGCAAAAACATGGCAGCAAACTGCCCATCAAGTGATCAGACCTTATTCTCAAGATTTTTTTTTAGTTTTGATAAAAAATGCTGGACCAAATTTTGATTCATTCCAAGGACTGGGCAAAAAAAAAATATTCCAAAAGCCTCATCGTAGGCTCAGACATATTACGTGTTTCCAGCCGCTCAGTTATTACCAGAAAAGGCCAGATACAGTGTCAACCTTTCGACCAAAACGTCTTTAACGTTCCCTACTAGAGTTGAAACCTACAAATATTCTTAACAGACGGTGATATTGACTTGATATACAATAGACATTCCCGTGTTTAAATCAAATCATACGGAGCTTCAACTCTGCTCTTTTGCAAGTATGTACGTTCAACTGGTCTCGATGGCTGGTTGCCAACACGACTGCTACAATAGTCACTTAACCACGATGTTGTGTGTATGCCATGTTTGGGTTGCCTGTATAAGGAATTTTACAGGCTGCTTTACATTACAGAAGACAGAGAGCGTTGCCATTGGTGACTGAGTAAATTCCTGTTATGTTTTGTTTTATTCGTTTCTTTTGACCTCGTTAAATTCCAATACTTGGTTTTCATGTTATAGAAAAACACCGTTGCAGAAAAGAATGATAGGCAGCATTCAGTGGATAAAATCAACGGTAACTCTTTTGTTTTGCAAGATATACCATTTCTTTCGTATAAAATTACTTTCCATTTACATGTACATGGAAGTGAAAACTTGTTCTCGTCACACAAAAATATGACGATGATAACAAATTCATCACAAAGCGAATTTGCATTTGGAATCGAGAGGCTAAAATCAATACGATAGTGGCTCATGCGATGTATCCCTCCCTCTGAAGTCCAGCCACGGTCCCTATGCAAAATGAAGGACACATTCCCAGATATGCTGACAATAAGAAAATGTGTATTAGAAGTTTGGACAAGTAAATGTCTTTCGTCTTACAAAAAATGGAAGAAATTTTTATTACCGTAAATGGTTTGAACCCAGGAGTCATATCATAATCAAGCCTGAAGTACGATCGTCCTAGTGAGTTTAGTCCTATGAAGGACTGTTTTAGCATAGACCATCTGCAGCCTCCTATTTTACATGTATTGTTGTTTACGATTCATCTGGTTTGTCTGTCTCTCTTTTATTTTGGCACGCGAATACGTACTCGTCTGGTTACAGTGTTGCATTAGTTTGTCAATATTTTGTGTTAATTTTGCAGAATCCATTGCTACCGAAATAGCAATGACAGATGCTCCGCCACCAGATCCTCCATCACACGGCTCAAGTGAGGAAACTATATATAGAGAAAGATCACTTCATGGAAAATGCGCACGTACGATTTCTATTTACGACTTTAGTAGTATCAGAAAACGATCGAAAGAGTGCAGCAAACAAGTGAGTTTTCTGATACGTATCAACAAGTGAATAAAAATCGTACAAAGCGTTTTCCATGCTTTAATGTGTTTGTTTCATAGGTTCTGAGATTTCTTTTCGTGTCGTGTTTGGTAGATTCGCACAAATGGGCCGATGAAAGCAATACAAATTAGTTTAAAATCGCTCAACCGACAACTTATTTCATAAAATTTACAACACTTACTGTGTTCAAAATATTTTAGCAAATTGCAGAATACCCAGGCTTCTTCTTCAGGTGTCGTTCGAAGCTAGCCACTTCACTTCGATGGGAAGTTGGCTTGTATTCACAGCCATCTTTAATGCAAAAATTTGGTTTTATCAACGGAGTTGATAATGTAAATTGGCCACCGTACAGAGATTCTAAAAGCTGACGTTTCGAGCGTTAGCCCTTCGTCAGAGCGAATCGAGGGATTATGGGTTACGTGTAGTTTTTATAGTAGAGTAGGAGCTACGCTATTGGTGGTAACATGGCAACGTGAAAAATAGGAATATATTAGTTAAATGAAAAGCGTTCGTTAATACCGTGAGGATTAAGGGTGCCGATTTGAAAGATGAACTTTTGTTCCAGATTTTTGCGGCTTTCCGTGGTACCTAGATGTAGGGAAAGGCCGCAGATAGCCATGTGTTTTTTGGAGTGGTTAGGCAGATTAAAATGGCGAGCGACTGGCTTGGATGCATCCTTGTCATTCTTCTCAACATCGCGAAGGTGTTCGCGGAATCGGTCACCTAGTCGTCTACCTGTCTCACCAATGTATAATTTATTGCATAACGTGCAGGTTATGCAATAAATGACATTTGCGGAGGTACATGTGAAACGATCGGTGATCTTAACAGATCGCTTAGGTCCCGTTATCTTGCTAGTGTTAACAATGAAAAGACAAGTTTTGCATCGTGAGCGCGCGCATTTGAAAGTGCCGGGTTGCTCGTTAGTTTTGAGCGCGCTTCTAACTAAAAAGTTGCCTACGTTTTTGTCGCGTTTGAATGAAATAAGTGGAGGTTGCGAAAAGATTCTACCAGTCTCGGGATCATTTTGGAGTAATTTAAAATTACTAAGAATGATGCTTTTGACTGCGTGATTATGAGGATGGAAAGTGAGGGTGAATGGAATTCTGTCATTCTTATCTTTTTGTGACGTTTGTAGTGATGACTGTCGATCAAATTGTTGGGCGCGATGATGGCCCGCTTTGACCACAGAGACAGGATAGCCACGTTTTTCGAAGAACTGGCACATCTCCTCTGATTTGCTGGAAAAATCGGAGTCATCACTACATAGACGTCGAAGTCTAAGAAATTGAGAATAAGGGATGGAGTTCTTGACATGTGATGGATGTGACGATGAATACAACAAATAACTGTGTGAGTCCGTAGGTTTGTAGTGCACACTAGTACATAGCACGTTGCGGCGACAACCAGGCGACAACCAGGTCGCCCTATCGTTTCTGCCTGTAGTTGCCCCACCGAACTCATTTCTAGCTACTTAGACAGGATTATGACGCCTATCGTCAAATCTTTGCCATCAAGACAGTACACACGCACTACAAATTTTCCGCGATTTCAATTTCTCCGGCCAAGACAAACTTATTTTCACCATGGACATTACATCTCTATACACAGTCATTCCTAATAGCGAAGGTCTTCAAGCACTTAAACACTTTTTCGATCAACGCACTGTCAAAGAACCTAGCTCGGAAACGCTCCTCCGCCTTGCCGAACTAGTTTTAACGCTTAATTGTTTTTCATTCGCCGGCAACTATTACAAACAAATTAATGGTGTAGCGATGGGCACAAGAATGGGACCTAGCTATGCCAATCTTTTTGTAGGATATGTTGAACGCCAATTTTTTAATCAGTACAACGGCCCCAAACCTGAACTCTACGGCCGTTACATCGACGACTGCATCGGCGCTATTTCATCCAGCAGAGAAGAACTCGATCAATTTATAACCTCCGTCAACTCTTTTCATCCGGCTCTTAAATATACCTGGGAAATTTCGGAAACTTCATTGGCTTTTCTAGATATCAAAGTTTCTATTAGAGGCAACGTGCTATGTACTAGTGTGCACTACAAACCTACGAACTCACACAGTTATTTGTTGTATTCATCGTCACATCCATCACATGTCAAGAACTCCATCCCTTATTCTCAATTTCTTAGACTTCGACGTCTATGTAGTGATGACTCCGATTTTTCCAGCAAATCAGAGGAGATGTGCCAGTTCTTCGAAAAACGTGGCTATCCTGTCTCTGTGGTCAAAGCGGGCCATCATCGCGCCCAACAATTTGATCGACAGTCATCACTACAAACGTCACAAAAAGATAAGAATGACAGAATTCCATTCACCCTCACTTTCCATCCTCATAATCACGCAGTCAAAAGCATCATTCTTAGTAATTTTAAATTACTCCAAAATGATCCCGAGACTGGTAGAATCTTTTCGCAACCTCCACTTATTTCATTCAAACGCGACAAAAACGTAGGCAACTTTTTAGTTAGAAGCGCGCTCAAAACTAACGAGCAACCCGGCACTTTCAAATGCGCGCGCTCACGATGCAAAACTTGTCTTTTCATTGTTAACACTAGCAAGATAACGGGACCTAAGCGATCTGTTAAGATCACCGATCGTTTCACATGTACCTCCGCAAATGTCATTTATTGCATAACCTGCACGTTATGCAATAAATTATACATTGGTGAGACAGGTAGACGACTAGGTGACCGATTCCGCGAACACCTTCGCGATGTTGAGAAGAATGACAAGGATGCATCCAAGCCAGTCGCTCGCCATTTTAATCTGCCTAACCACTCCAAAAAACACATGGCTATCTGCGGCCTTTCCCTACATCTAGGTACCACGGAAAGCCGCAAAAATCTGGAACAAAAGTTCATCTTTCAAATCGGCACCCTTAATCCTCACGGTATTAACGAACGCTTTTCATTTAACCAATATATTCCTATTTTTCACGTTGCCATGTTACCACCAATAGCGTAGCTCCTACTCTACTATAAAAACTACACGTAACCCATAATCCCTCGATTCGCTCTGACGAAGGGCTAACGCTCGAAACGTCAGCTTTTAGAATCTCTGTACGGTGGCCAATTTACATTATCAACTCCGTTGATAAAACCAAATTTTTGTATACTACTTCCCCACCGACGCAGCACCACAGTTTCTTTAGAAACTACCCCTTCATCTTTAATGCAGACTGAGATAATAAATTGGCTGATGTATTCATTCAGCTCAACCGCTGGAACAAGTTCCATTTTCTATCATTATTATGTAACCTATATTCACACTTTTCAATTAGTTTTTCTATAAATATCAGTCTCCTTGTTGTAATTTTCGCGGATCAATTTTATTTATTTATTTTTATCTGCAAATAGTTTCATCACGAGGAAGGCTGAACAGCCGAAACGTTGTTGCAATATATAATCACAAGATATTTAGATATTTGAAGGGTGGGTTATAGACGAAGGAGGGAAGTGATCCTCGCACCTTAATTGTCCGTAAAAGATACCTGCAAAATTCATGTGGCTTCATCGGGATTCGAACCCATGACCTCTGCGATGCCGGTGCAATGCTCTACCAATTCAAACGAGCCATGACGCCACTCAGTTAGTAGCAAACATGAATTTATTTCATTCATCGAGTCCTTCACGGGGACACGTGAGTCCAACAAATTGACCTGCTTCATAGCTTATTAATTGTAGAGCATTGCATCGGCATTTCAGAGGTCATGGATTCCAATCCCGGCGTTGAAGCCACCTGAATTTTTGTGTCTCTAAGAAAAAAAATGCTTAAATTGTCCATATAAGTGCGAGAATCACTTCTCTCCTTCGAGTACATAATCGTGTCGTTCGACATCTTAACAATGCTAGCGCAACTTGACTTGTTACTTTATTATCTGCAGAACCTTTTCCAGAAAGAACAAAAAAACGGAAGGGGCGACGAAAGACTCGAAATCTCAGGGCCAAAAGGGAAGGTAATTCTCTTGCAGTTGAGCTACCGTGCCGACAGGGAGCTGGTCATTTTGTGACTTCGTTGTTTTCAGTAACTTCTTATGTAATGTTTTGAACAAGAAGGCAGATATCAGAGGAATCGAAAAGGATCTACTACCACAACGTGAATTTGTAGATTAGAATATCAAGGGAAAATAAACAGTGGGCTGAACTTCGAACTGTGACCCCTATTCTTAAAGAATATCAAGTGAAAAAGACACATATATCTATACTCAAAGAAGCAAAATAGCATCGTATAGTATCCAGATATAAAACATCTTCACTAAATCCTCAAAGCAAACTTAACCGAAGAAAAACAACCTTGTGCTGAACACGAATATTTCACTTGACTCACTTCGCCATTCCAACACCTTTGCCAAAACTTATCGTAACTTCATAAAACGGATTTACAAGCTTATGAGAGGCAACCTTGACACAATCCTTGACTTAAATTGACTTAAAAAAAAAAAAAATCCAATAGAATTCTTAAAATGCCGAGATGTCCGTTGAAAAGGGCCAGAGAAGCGAAATAAACCCGACGTAGTAGCCACTACGGCAAATCATCGCGACTCAAGTAGTCAGATTTCACACTACGGCTGGATGCAACCGACGTACATGCGCAGTGTCTCGTTTTGGGAGAAATTTACTTCCGGCAGCCGTATTAGCTCGAGCCGTAGCGATTTGCTTAAAGTCCCTACTTCCAAACTAGTTGTTCTCCGCCTTTTGATCCCATAAATGGTTTATTCCCTAAGATGTTTTGTCGTCCTTTTCCCCCCTTTTCCCGGGTTCTAATTATTCATGTTTTTTTTTTGTCCCGAAACCCCGGGAGGGCCTCCGAACTGTTCCGACTGGCCATTGTTACATTTCGGCCGTTCGGCCTTCTTCAGATAAAATTAAGAACGAAACGAAGAACTAACATTGTATATAGTGGTGCTATCCACTGGGCAAATCCCAAGTCTTTCATTTACTCAATTGTCTTTCGTAACGCTAATCCGCTGGTTGATGATGTTTCCTTCTTGAAAGCACTATTCTCCTTTTCAACAACCGACGTCAGCAGCTTCAGAATCAGTTCATCATCTGACAGTTCGCAGATATTGTCCCTCAGAAATTATTCGGGGATTTCCGAAGATGTTTCACATACAATACATACTTAAGTGACCGCTCCCCACAGGGGCTTTTCAGGGCCAATTAAACACAACGAAGCGACGGAAAGAACAACAACAACTGTTAAGAATCCCAACTGGCCGGAGGCAAACCAGTTGGCTATTTACAAGTGCAGTTGGGAAGTTGAACCGGGGACTACCAGGATCAAATTCAACGAGTGGTCAGAACGGGTCTTGAAACCGAGATGTCCGGATCTCAAGGCAAGTGCCCTAGCCACTGGGCCACACTACCTCCAACCGATGACTGAACAGTGTTAAAAATATTAAGGTTCCCCTAACTTCAAGTATCTTTCTTTGCTGAGATAAATCTCTTTCCTGTAGCAATCTTATTCTGCTGTTTTCCTTTGACAATTTCACGAAGTTCTTTACCATTCAAAAATGCTTTGAAGAAGGGGATTGAACCATTCCTGTCTTCATGTCGGCCATGGGACACACCATCCCGAATTTAGTCTACTTCAAACAAATTGTGCGGATTTGACTTTAACTATGTTGGTATTATGGTAGTTCTGCGAAATAAATGGTAAAAGAGGTTAAAGACAGCTCGACAATTTTTTTGTAAACTTCATTATATTTCTTTCCTGTCTATCCAGAGTTAGCCAATGATTCTGACGCCAGTAGTGTATGTAGCATACAAACCTGTCCTGGTGATGGACGTGATCGAGCAAATCCGCAGAATCGCCCTAAGATGCCTACGTTTTCAGACATGGAGAGAGGTGCAATGAGTGATTACACCAAGTCTTCATCCCGTCAAACACAGGCACATAAACTGCCTATTGCTAAAAGTGCAATTCGTCCAAGACCGACTGGGGTATCGAGCTCCTATCAACTCTGTTGGCAATTCGAACGCAGACAGACTTGTTCCCGAGGGCAAAAGTGCACCTTTGCACATGGTGAAAACGAAAGAATAGCTTGGGAAGAAGATCGAAAAAAAGGTATATTAAAAAATAAGACATTCACTTTCCTTTCGACGAGTGATTTTCTCCATAGTCGTGGCAAATACATGGTAGACCTTACAGCATGAAATATGTTAACGCATACTGCGCATGCCTAGAGTAAAACGGTATTGAAAACAACACTTAAATTGGCTAAAATACTGGGTCAATACCGTTAACGTTCTTGAAGGGCGCTTAATCTTAGGACTTCAAAACAACACTGAAAAAGAGAAAGTAAAAGGACTTGATTCGATTAAAAATGATGCTGTTTTAACACTACAGCCAACTGTAGACTCACATTGGATAACGTAGAGAAGCCAACAAAGATGCAAGCGAAAAGGAAAACAAGTGCGGGCCAAGTTGCAAAGACGCATGAATGGTGTTGGCAAGGAAAGCATTATGAATGCCCAAATTTCGGGGCATACTTTATTTGCTAATCACTATGATGGTTGTTTGTGTGTAATGTAATTGCTAGCTTTAATCCCATGTAATCCATCCTATCTGACCGTTAGCCCTAGTAATGGTCCAAGGACAGAGAAAAACCCTTCCTTGAGTAGGAAGTGAACATACGACTTCCGGAGTAGATAACCGTTGCTCTACCGACTGAGCTACATGGTCAGACGGGAGCTGCTCGTGGTTATTGGGTTGTAATTCCACAGCAATGAACATTTAAGGTGGTTCAAACCAGATTTAAGAATTTCGAAGGGATATCTTATGCATAACCGTTTTCGTCGCTAACTGGCTGTGAGGAGCACTGTTTCCGTTCCATTGTCACGTAATTAACTATTCTGTGAATGGTTAAGAAAAGGTTAATGCTTCTATCCAATCTTAGGCACCATCACATTGGAGAAACTATATAATAATAATAATAATAATAATAATAATAATAATAATAATAATAATAATAATAATAATAATCATGATGATGATGATGATGATAAGTTGTTGTTTGTCCGTTTTCAGTTAAAAAGGAAGTCAAGAATGTAAAGGCGAATGATGGTTCCTCGCTTCTCAAAGACTTTCGTGTAGCATTCAGAGGGCCAGCGAACTGCCGAGCACCATTGAGAATTCCCGGG
>BLFP01001329.1:898075-922416 GCA_014634505.1 Montipora efflorescens
TGATGCGTACCACAGGCAACCCAGTGTAAGCTTTTTGGAGCTTCTAGTTTACATTTGTCCTGGCTGATTTTTGCCGCCTAATGTGATCGACTAGAAAATCTATAAGTATTAAGTGACTCGAGTTTCTGTCGCACTTATGGCCTACATGGCCTACTACCTATTGAACCACAAGACCGTTTACCGTAGTTCATCTTACATTTGAATTTCTCGAAACAGAAAGGTCACACAACATTGAGAAAGTGATCGGGGATCGAAAAACTTGGTAAGGTCGAACACGTTTGTTGACTATTGTTACGTCACGTCACATCCAAGATGGCGTTCTCAAAGTCACGAACGAAGCAACTTCAAAGTGCTCTTGTCACATTTTAACAGGGAACTGGACAAAACGGCAATTATTTTTTTAATTTCTGGGGAAAAGGTTTTCATAATGCAGAGAAACTTTTTCTAGACCGTACTTTCCCCTGAAGTCCCACTTAAGTTTTCTATTGTCCTTGTCAACCTCACATTATCAACATCATTATCCAGTCAATTTTATTATGATGCAAGTAGTACTGCAACCATAATCATAGCATTCGTATAATTATTATTATTATTATTATTATTATTATTATTTAGCAGTATAATCGTTCGAATGCTAGCTTAGCACATAGCTCAATAGGGCGCTATTGCGTAACCTAAAGGCTGTAAAAATAACCTGAATATGTCTAAAACGTTCGTATCTAAATTCATCTATCTGTATATAAGCGAATTACAAAGGTTAGCTTCGATTCTTGAAATGTAAAATGAATATCTTCAGACCTATTAAAACAATAATATTAAAGCTTGTAAGACGATTCTACTTGCCAAAAAAAAAATTGATCATAAATAATTTTTCTGTTGTCTCTGACGGGGGTTAGTATCTACTTATGTTAACACTTTGAAAAATCTCGCAATGTTCAGACTTTCAGACAAAACGACCTTCTGCATTTTCAACAATACTTCTTTACCCCTTTTAACTCCTACAAGACTTCGGATGGTGCTCTCCAGTTCCTCACCATATCCTCCTAACACGTCCATTACGATGTTAAACTGTTTCACTTGATATCCAGGAAACTGCCTCTTCAATTCCAGTGGCAATGGGGCATACTTTTCCGTCTTCTCGCAGCTCTTGATCTCCCTGTTGTTCATCCAAGGACAGCTCATCTCCAGCAAGATGACAGATTTTGCTGTGCTATCCACTATTCGGGCGTCAATTCTGTTAGCTCTCACCGTCACATGATCTGCATAGACAGGGACATCCCAGAGGGCTTGCGCTCGGTCATTTTGATAGCCAGGTTTAGGCTCGCTCAGTGAATACCATGGCGGTACACTGTCCATTAGGTCTAGGCTGTGCAGCATCTCAAAAAAAAAATTACTTTCAACACCGCATTATGTCGTTACAGATATTTGGACTGCGCAAGTGCAGAGCAACCAGCTAATACGTGTGCCACCGTCTCAGCTGCCTTGCCACATAAACGGCACATAATCTGGTCTGACCCCGTTCTTATCTTCTTTCTCTGGTACACTCGGGTGGGAAGTAACTGTTCGTACAGCTCAAACACGCCAGCGATAACATATGTCGGGCATGTCCTCTATTGCCACAGCCAACTAAAGCTATGGGATTGTCGGACATCCCCTGTACCAGAGCCTTCTTGTTCTTCCTCCCATCGAAAAGCTATCAATTTTCCCTGCCAAGCCTGGCCTGGTACCTGATTTTTCAATTTCTTCCTTCTGCTGTGCGCTTCTTAGCTTTTGCTTGATCTTTGACTCTTTCACTACTTCACCTTCCTCCGTGCAGCACATTGGGGTAGGGTATGTAAGAGCTAGCTCTAATCCAAGATCTGTACTAAACTTTGTCGCCTCCTTGATGAGTGAGCTATGGCCTAGCACAACTGAATGTTCTTCGAACTTCTGAACAAGCTCCATTGTCGGGTCAGTGTTCTTGAACAGTTTAAGTGCGCCTTTGATCTTGATCGCCTTGTACTCGTCCTCCACCGATCTCAGGCCTCGCCCACCCTGATCCCGCGATAGGTAGCACAATGCGGTTGAGCCCAGAGGATGTTCACCACCATTGCTAACCACGATCTTGCGTGCTTCTCGATCGATTTGTTGCAGGTCAGTGACTGGCAGGTGCTGGGTTCACATCAAATAACTCAGAACAGGCAGGGCATACTGGTTTGAAGCAACCACCCAATGGTAATCTGAAAGAGGGCTGGACCATATAACAGAGAGTCTCTTTAAATACTCCTCTGAGGCAACCTTAAAAGCCAGTTGATCTTCTTGTTTCGATGTTTCCAGTAATCCAAAAAATTTGTACTGCTTGCCTTCTTTCAAACACTGTATGACTGATGACTCATCAAACTTAACTCCTTCCGCATGTCCCACTTTTACACCCCTCTTAACATGCACGCCTGAGCACTTCTTAGGGTTCCACTGAAGCCCTATGTCAGTGCTGGTATGCCGACGGTGCCATTGGAGCGGTTGCGTTGACAGACATCAGAAAATGGTGGACGAGCTGCTGGAGGCAGGTCCGGCTTTAGGCTACTATCCAGACGCAAAGAAGTGCTGGCTTGTGGTAAAACCAGTAAAGATGAAAGAGGCAAATGATGTGTTTGCGGGAACAGGAATAAACATCACCATGGAAGGACGCAAACACCTTGGCGCGGCACTCGGGCAGAGGTCGTGTCTAGTGCAGTACGTGGGCAGAAAAGTAAAGGTGGATCAGTAAGAGTAAATTTACTAGCAGAGTTTGCAACCTCTGAACCGCAAGCTTGCAATTCCTATGCAGCTTTTACATTCGGGCTAAGGCATAAGTGAACTTAGTTTATGAGGACCCTGCTACATATTGAAGATCTCTTGGAAACACTCAAGCGTGCTGTCTCAGATGTCCTCATACCATCACTAACAGAACATAACTGCTCTGTCACCGAACGAAGACTGCTAGCACTTCCTGCTCGTATGGGAGGCTTGGGGATGACAAACCCATGTGAAAGTGTGGAGTCAGGGTATTCAGCATCCATCAGGATGAGCGCTCCACTTGTTGATAAGATAATGGCGCAATCCCATGAGACCCCAGACGATGAAGATGTGCGAAGGCTGATGTATGCTGTTCGAAAAGAAAAAGATGGTGATCTAAAGAGGAAACTAGGGGAGCTGAAGGTCTCTCTCCCAGTAAGGACACAAAGAGCCGTAGACCTGGCATGCGAAAAGGGAGCCTCTAGTTGGCTTACTGCAATTCCACTGAAAGACATGATCTTTGGCCTAAGCAAGCAGGAGTTTCTTGACGCACTGAGGCTACGCTATGACTGGTCCAACTCCGATAGCCCATCCGTATGCGTAGCAGCTTTACCGTGGACCACGCCATGATATGCCAGCGAGGCGGCCTAATCATACAGCGCCACAACGAGATACGAGACCTGGAGGCAGAGCTGCTAGATATGGTTTGCTATGATGTAGCAATTGAGCCCACCTTACAACCCCTTATCAGGGAGGAGCTCAACAGGGGAGCAAATAAAGCCCCAGATGCTCGTCTCGATGTGCGCTGCCATGGATTCTGGGAGAGACAACGGGCCGCCTTTTTTGACATACGGTTATGTCACCCGAACTCGTACAAAGAGGTTAGCCCCAAACATATATATAAATTGCACGAAGACAAAAAGAAGCAAAACTATGCATTTAGAATAATAGAAGTCGAGAATGGCACTTTTGCGCCTTTGGTATTCACCACAGCAGGAGGTATGTCTCAGGAGCGTCAGCGGTACCATTCCAGGCTTGCCAAGCTCATCTCATCAAAGAAGCAGGAGGACTACGCAACAACAATCGCATGGATTAGAACGAAGGTGTCCTCTGCCATCCTGCGGACTGCCCTAGTCTGTTTGAAGAGAACAAGGTCACAGAAAAGAAAGACAAATGTATAGGAGAATGACTTAGAGAGAGAGAAGAGACTTCCTGGACTGACATGATAATTTCTTAACGAATGTTTTATGCCTTCGCTTCATTGATATTTCTTCTTCTTACCGCAGATTTTTTTATGTACATACGTTTTAGATCATTATCATTATTATTATTATTATTATTATTATTATTATTATTAAACAGCTCTATTGTGTTTCATAATAGTCTCTTTTTAAATGGAAATGAATTGTAAATAGGTTTTAATACTTTTTTTTTTACTTCTAACTTGTAAATAGCAATTTGCTTGGAATATGTTAATAACAAATCAAAATTATTATTATTATTATTATTATTATTATTATTATTATTATTATTGCTTTTAACCGTTTTGCTTCCATTTTTACAGGTTAAAACAATTCGCGATGGTCTCAGAAAAGTCGGTCTTGGAGGTGTCGATGTAGAAACCATTGAAAACATTCAAGGTGTGTAAATTCGTCTGTATTTTTAGGTCAAGGCTAAAACGTTCTAGGAATTAGAGTTCCATACCGTTGGTTTTCCTGTAACTTGCTTTATGGAGCTTACTATGTCTTAGGCCAGGTGCTTAAATTACTTCAAGTCAATTTGTGTTATCTCTTCACTAGGGAAGCAGTTCAGAGCCCTCTTCGTCAGCACGGTTCGCTCGTACCACACGTGCAAGGCGTTTCAAGAGTCAGCAGCCTGCGAGACCGACAGCTCTTACCTTTATTTCTTGTCCGATCCCAAGCTGCTCAACACAGCTCTGACAAGGGCACAATCACTCGTCGCTGTTGTTGGAGATCCATTTTCTCTGAGGACTATAGGCGATTGTCAAGAACTGTGGGAAGAGTTTATCAAAAGGTGTACTGAGTTAGGAACGCTATTTGGAATCGAATATACCGAGCTGGAAGAATGTGTTTCCTCAAGTGGGCTCAATGTCAATGCTGCCGAGTTTATACCTGTTTTAACCGAAGGCAACAGCCAACCACCCGCATCGGCTAACGATTCATTCTGCTCCAGTTCAACGTCGGCTCCACAGGCAGATGATAAAACTAACGAGCAACTCTTGAGCTCTTCTTCTTTTGTACAAACAAATAATTCAAATGAAAGCGATCTCGAAGAATCTAATGATGCATATGATTCCGGCGTTGCAGGCGACGAAATGTCCGAGAGTGACGAGGTGGGTAATGCAGACGATTTTGCAGAATATGGCATAGTGGATGAAACAGTTCCTCCAAAACACTGGGATTCTATCGTGGAGGCGTTAAGACAAAAATGCGAGGAGAAGAAATCGAAGAAGAAGCAAATGAATGAAGAAAAATCTCAAGAAAATGCAATGGAAGGGGGACAGGACTTGAAACAAGAACCCGATGAAGTATGGGCAGGTGTCACACCTCTCAAACAGAATGGGAACACCCAAAGCTTGGGCAAAAGCGATACAAGAAGCAAAATAGTCCACGGAGACATCAAAATGAAGATGGAGAAAGGAAAAACCCGACTCTTCCTGGACTTGATGTATAAACGTAGTGAACGTTCAGAGCGCCTCACTCGTGCTATTAAGGTAAAAGATCAAGAATGCCTTAATTCCGAGTATCTGCTACGGTTGCTTAAAGATGAACCAGAACTCTATCGCAAGTGTACTTTGAGAGTTGCGTCTGATCGAGCACAAACCTTGTATGGCGAGTTACCAGATGCTGAGAGTGAAGATCTTCTAATAGAAGGAGATACAAGGCAGACCTATGACCGTGACGAGGTTGTCGTTAAACTATCAAAGGAGCCAACAAATAGTTGTTCTGGCGAGGGAGGTTCACCGGAGCGCCCAAGAGGAAAGATTCGAGGTATTCTTCGTCATCGGACTCATCTCCGTGAGAGACAGTTCGTGTGTAAGGTATCCAGGGATGACCCGCGAATTTTGTATCCAGTCGACAAGTCAATGAGACCGATAGCTAACCTGACTGATGAAAGCTGTGATGGAGTTCCAATTTACGAAAAAAATCAAGAAGGATCTGATGAGAAAGTGGTGCGTGTGAGAACCCTCTCTCGGAAAGAAGCTCTGAGTGGCAAATACTTATTTGTCGTTCAATATCTTCAATGGAGACGTGAATTTCCTCGTCCCCTTGGCATTGTGACTAAGGCTATTCGAAAAAGTGACGATCTTGCTTCAGACGCATACAAAGTTCTTCAAGTGGAATATAACTTAAAGAACAAATTTCCAGAGGAGGTTATCAGAGAGGTAGACCGACATATTCAACCGTGGGAAAGGATTCCTGACAATGAAAGAGAAAGTCGCCGTCGAGTAGAAAACGCATTCACCATCGATCCACCCCGAAGTAGAGCCCTAGATGACGCCTTGACAATCGAAGAATTAGAAAACGGTTGTTTTAAAGTCGGAGTTCACATTTCTGATGTGTCCTTCTACGTCAGAGAGGGTAGTAAAATCGACGATGAAGCCCGTAAAAGGGGTGCTTCATATTATGGAGGTAGTCCCCATGGTGACCGTGAAGCCATGCTCATGCTTCCTTCGGCTCTTAGCCATAACATTTGCAGTCTGTTGCCGAATAAAGAGAGATGCGCCGTGTCAGTGTATTTGAAACTAGATAAACATGGTTTTATTCAAGATGAGGAACTTGTTTTCTGTCGATCTATTGTGAAGTCACGGTGTCGTTTGACTTACGAACAAGCGCAGATGGTGATACTTGGAAGGTCTGTTTGTTGCGATCCAGAAGATGGGGAGCTGACACCGATAGTCGAAGAAAGCATCCGAAATCTTAATCTGGTTGCCCAGGCAAGGAGGAGATCTCGTCTTTCCGACGCATCGTACTTTCACTTCGATCACGCAGACCTAAAGGAAGACATTGAGGCGCATGAACTGGTGGAAGAAATGATGATCCTGACCAACACTGTCGTTGGGAAGTACCTCGTGGAGAAAGTTCCTAAGCTCTTACCATTACGAATCCAACGCTCTCCCAAGACGCAAAAGCTGAATGAATGGCGAAATGAATTTCAGAAAAGTGCAAACCTATCTCTTTCACTTCAAAAGCATTTAAGGCCTGAGGATGGTGAAATTGAGGAACAACTCGCTGTGCCGTTCTCCACATGGCATCAACTTGATAAAGCACGGCGTAATCAGGATCAAAGAGAGCTTAAACTTCTGATCTGCAATGATAAACTGTATCCCCAACTGGCTGTTGCCCATTCTTCTCTAACTTCTCTTCAAAGAAGAGCAGAAGATGTTATCGCTGCAGACGTGTCGTGGGATGACAGAATACACTGGTCTTTGAAAGTTAGAGAATACACTCGCTTCACCTCTCCAATTCGTCGGTACTTTGATATTGTCGTTCACCGATTATTGCTCGAGATTGATGGGAGAGAAAGGGTCACTGATGATATTGATCTTGCTGATGTTTATCGACAGTGTTCATTTCTTTCCGAACAATCAAGCAAGTATGAAAAAGATTGCGCCCGAGTTGAAGTTGCGGGAAAACTCGTCAAAGGAAGTTGTGAGTTATCCGCCGTCGTGGAAGTGATTGGAGAAGATCATGATTTCATTCGGTTGCAACTTCTTTCTGATACAAATCAGTATCTCACTGAGAAAGAAAGGATAATTAGGATCAGCCATTTGGGTCCAATTGACCAGCCGACGGTAAATGAAACATCTGGATGCCTGGAGCTGAGGTGGAGGTTAAGAATTTATGATGCTTCCACAGAAAATCTCAAACTAGCAGAGCGAAGCAGAGACCTCGAGAGACATCTCTTTGAAGACAGAAATAGAATGCAGGCTATGCTATCTGAAAACGCAAAAGACTTCAGAGCTGGGTATTTCCTTCAAAGCACGCAATGGCTAGCCGTTCTAGATGCGGTTAAAAAATGCGATGATAGAAGGCTGAAAAAATCCTTAGAGACCGTCAACGACGCAATAGTGAGACAAAAGGAAGAAATAGCAAGGTTGAGACGAGAGAGAGAAGAGAGGTTAAATGCTCTCCTCAAGCAAGACGAAGCTGTTAGCAATGGTGAAGATAGTGATGATGGCAAAGATGTCTTTGAAGGTGACGATTGCAATGATGAGAATGATTTTCAGGAAAGACGGAAATTCCGGCAACAGGATGAAAAAAGCCAAGAAAGGGGTCAGTGGGACGCAGATCAGGAAGATGATACAAAGGTACACTTTGTTGAGACATCCATTGGCTTGAAAGTTGCTGACGTTGTCACTGTACACCTTTCCGCAAATAATTCTTCAGGATTTGTGTCTCCTGAAATCCAGCTCTTTAAGCTTGCACCCGGAATTGAAATATGCGTTGAGCATAGAAAAAGTCCTAATACATGCTTTGCAATGACACCAACTGAAAAGGCAACGCAAAAGACCTATGTATCTATCGCTCGCTATGTGAACCTTTGGTTGCCGGTGCTTCACATAGAAGCTGCAACCGTGGGGGTAAGGAACGAAGATACCATTATTTTCAAAAACCTTGAAATTGAATGGAAAAAGGATGAAGCTCTTGGTGGGTCGTTGTTGGGAGCCTTTTTTCTGAACGAGAACTTTCGCAAAACCAGACAGATCGAGATCTCTCGAGGGGATTACGCTTGCGTAAAAGCTCACTGTCCAATGCCTTCGTCAAGTAGAAAATGTATCAAGCCCGAAACCGGAGAGGAAGCCGGGGCCAGACATCGAGTGGAAACATCTTTTGGGCACAAAGAGGGAGGAAGCGACGAGGAAGACGATGTACAAAGCATGGGAATGCATAGCTACTGGGTTGGCCACTGTATCCTCACCGAGGCTGCTCCGCGAAAGTGCACGTTAAAGGTTTTTCAGAGCTCGATGGAAGTTCCAAAGGAATTTGATGACGGTGAAAGCAAGACACGCACTTCTACAGTGGAGATAATAAAGCAGACTATTTCTTCCAGGTAATGAAGTTGAAAACATGTTATGAAGAAACATGAATTTATGGTTAAATATAATTCGATTTGCTAGGGTCCTGTGAAGTACACTTCACTTCACACTAATGCGTATCGAATTCTGAATAACCACTTCTTTGTTCTAAAAAAGGTTATACTTAAGTGAAAACCATAATTCTCTACTTTATCTTTTCCGACAGACGAATGATTTCAACTTTGAAGAAACTGTCTTTTAAGAAACAAGGACGAGAGGAACAGCACGAGTCTCTCGCGCATTTGATCTGTTTGGGAAGGACATCACGTCTTCCTGGTGAGAAGTGGATGATTAAAAGCCACGTGCATGCTGTGGTTGCCATGTAGCGTTGTAAAGTTTCACTAAGAGAAATTCATGGTTGACAACCATTCTTATCTCAATGTTATTCATTTTATTTTTACACTCAATTTTTTGTTAATCTTGATTTTTCACAATTTATTAAGGTGTTGATTTAAAGCAGTGTTCACTGTCTTAGTCTTATATAGTCGAGCTCAAAGAACCTTCTGATTGTTTTTTTTTAATGAGAGAGGACAAAGGGGGATCCCGGATAAAAAACATCTCATGGCAGAGTATAGATCCAATGTTAACTCATCTCTTATATGATGCCTAGTCTAGGAATCGAGTTAACCTGAGCCACATTAGTGGAAGGCGAGTGTTCCAAAGGTACTTCATTCAAAAGTCACAAGATGATTTTAATCCCCTAGATCGACAAATTGCTTTACCCAATGAACATCTCTCGATTGCTGATCACGAAGAAAGATGTGGCCTCAATGCACTGAACGATTATCAAGTGACGGCTGTGAGAGCATCTTTACGGCGAAAATTTACCCTTATTCAGGGACCACCAGGTAAGGAAGAATTAATTCTTGATGAGTATGAATTAACCACTCATGTCATGCAACCCACTAAACAGATACCTATCATACAATTTTAGATGGCTTAGCTCCCACGAGTTTCCTAAAGCTGAGTAGTACAGCATCCGGACTAATCGGAAGGTCATTGAATGTCAAGAGAAGTTTTTACGACTATGCTAGAATTACAATCTCCCTTCTCGGAGAAAATGCTATGGGTTTTTCAACTGGACTGCTTTGTTCTGACCTAAATGAAAACATACTATCTTGATACAAATTGAAGCAATTTTTATTTCATTTAGTTTGTTCTTTCTCTCTTAAGAGACTAACCAACGTTTTAGCGGTTTTGAGTAGTACTGCGGCAGCCCGGTAATCACCTCTGTATACTGGATTCTATCCTCTTGATTCTGTATTCCAAGTCTTGTATTACGGAGATTCCACAGTGGATTCTGGATTTCTAATGTTGACGAGATTCCGGAATAGGGCCGCGGAAATCGAATTCCAAAAGCTAGAATTTCACAGCCCTCAAACAAACGACGGTTTTCCGAATCCTAACCATGACAGTCATAACATGAGACTAAATCTTAAAGATATTCACCAGTTAATCATTCGGATTTTAACTCAGCCCTTCATGCGTCTATATCTACTGGTCATTTAAAATTTTCTGTACTTTGTTTTTGATTTCTGTTTGTTGATTCTTGACAGTTGTATACTTATTAGAAGACACTTTACCAATTCACCACCGCGTGAGTTCCTTTAGAAACTATCCCTTTGGTTCATTTCCATTTAAGGGACCGGAAAGACTATAACAGGAGTTCACATCGCCTACTGGTTTGCCCAAATAAATCAAAGAGAATTCATCAAGAACATACTAGACACTCAGGGAAAAGTAACTCCAGACAAGGCTCCTCCGCAAGTCATCTATTGCGGTCCATCAAACAAGTCTGTGGATGTTGTTGCAGGTGTGAAATTCTAAGAGCGGATTTTTGGGTGAACGTTTATTCCCAGCGTTCTAAAATAACAAAAGCTAAGAAGAGCAAGGATAAGGATTAATTCTTATCTGTATAAGGCTGTATCAAATCACACGCCATATCACTATTCAAATTGTAACGTCGTTGTTAACCGTAGACATTGCTTGTAAAACCCTGGTGAAGAAAGGCAGTTCCTTTCGAAATATTGGCTTTTTTCAATATATTCCTTCACCATTATATCAGCCTTGCTCTTTTTAGCTTTTTATAATATTTAAATCACTGATAAGGTCCTTACGTTGTTACGCTGGTCCTTGCTTAAAAAGTTGTAAAATGAGAAAGAATTAACAATTATTCTTTTCAATGTCGGTGAATAGTGGCCAAATATTTACCGAGCCGCCAAGTGGCTCGGTAGATCTTCGGCCACTATTCACCGACATTGAAGAGAATAATTGTTTTACTATATACACACGAAGTGATCTCAACAACATTTGCAGAAGACAACCATTCAAAGTCGATTCATGCGTGGAAAACATGCAAACAGTACAAAGCATGCGCGAAAGTGTTTACAAATCCTCGTTACAAACTAGCAAAATGGTCATTTAAGGGGGATGGCCCTTAACTACTGAACTGTTGCTAGGGACTCCTTCAAATAACCATTTCTCAAGTCCCTTTAACTCTAGAGTTACCATTTTTTGCCAGGTGTGTTCTATTTAACATTTGTTTGTCTGGTTCGACTCACAACCATATTTGGTAAATCACGTGACCAAAACAGAAAATGCCTTAAAAATCAGCGAGTTCACTATATTTTTCACACATTCTTAACGCAGCAGTACGAGAATACTCTAACACAAAATCTGTAGTATTGACATTGCATTGGTATTTATCCAAAAAAATTATGAGGTCATGAGGCCCTCCTTTGATATACTTTTCAAAGTATCGGGTCCATTTTTTGTCCAAATAGAAATCTCATGCTACAGTTTACGAAAAATGATGAGACGGTTCCTATCCGGTGAAAAAAAATGCTTCTTCCTTTCGTTTCCTGAGAGTGTTACATGTTTTTTTTTTCACTAAAACGCACTGCAGCGGACCGGGAATAGTTGCGAATGCGCATTCTGATTGATGTGGTGTCAGATTTCTATTGAAAAAGTTAATTCTCATAGAACTATCCAGGCAACCTTTTTGTAGGGCTCTTTGACTAAAAAGTTTCCTTAGCAACCATTGTCTTTCTGTAGTTAAGTGCCACCCCCTTTAAAACTGTTAAAATCAGAAATCTATATCGAAAGTATGCTTCACTGTCACTGGTGGCTGTAATTGAGGTAAGGGTTACTTTGTTGCAATTTCTTTGCACCTGTGTTACATAAGTCATGTAGAGCTTTCTTACACATTTTTTTAAAAATGCGTCTTTTTCCATTTCTTCGATTTCAGTAACAAACTCGTTTTGTTGGGCAAACCAGCCTACAAAGTAGAATTGCTCCGAGTAAAGCAAATTGTTGGCGTGAAGATTGTTTCATTTTTAGCACTAATTATCTGGAAAAACAAAGTCAAACACTGGTTGGCCAGAATATGAAGTCCTCTCTTACCTGTGAAAACTTTAAGGCCACATCTTATGGCAACAGCAACAACAACAACAACAATCAATTTCGGTTCAGAAATGCTGACGAAACGCGCGAGTTTACGCCGGCCATTTTGTTTTGTTTGGATCAAGCATTATTGACTCCTTAGTGAGTGAATAATGCTCAATTACTCCGAGATAGCGAAAAATCGATCAAATTGCTTGAAACACCAAGATCACTGAGTGAGTATATTGTAATACTCCCTTCGACATGTTATTTAAAGGAATTATACATTAGTTATCCATTTGGTTAGATCACTAGAAAACTGATACATCATCGACTCAATGCTTTGATTTATTTAGCACGCACTTTCCCAAAAAACCTGCGTAACAAATTTACCAAATAACCTTTTAGTCAAACGGCTGTTGGTACCAAATGTTCAAAGGCAATAGGTTAATACGAATATTCTTTGCTCTCATTGTTTGCTCAATTTTTGTTAATGCAGCAGTATCGCATGATCCATTTAAATTAGTTATACATAAATTAAATTTCAAGGCAACTTTCTCATAGACCACCTCAAATGTCTTAAGCGACTTCGACATTTTCAGGCAAAAAATTTGACACATTTTATTTTCTGTTTTCGATGAGCTGGCATCCAACATGATCTCGTATAGCATAGAGTTAGAAAATCATTACTCAGGATCAGTTTTTAGCTTCGCTGAGCCAGACTCTTGAAAGATAACAAAAGGTTTCATATAATGAAGATAGCTATGCATTTGTAGCGATATACAGTGGGAAAAAACGCGGGCCCTAACTTATAGTATGGGTTAGTGAGGGTTACTTGATTTTTGTCTGTAGAATATCTAATGACGATACCCAGCTTAAAGATCCTTCGAATATATGGAAACGTTATTGAGGAGGAAGAATTCCCGATCCCAAATCAGGTGAAACAAACTCGAAAGACTTCACCTTATCGCATCCGTGAAAACTTGAAGAAGGTTGCCTTGCATCACGTGATTAGAGATAAAACAACGTCAGTTTATGCTGACGAATTGAAGAAATTCGAGAACAAGTTTGCAAAATTGAAGAAAAAGAAGAAGGAAATAGAAGACGAAGACGTAGACAAGTATGTAAAGGTTTGTATAGTTTCTTTTTTATTTGCGATATGCTCTCAGGATAACAAACTGAACAAAGATAAAGATACTTATTACCTAAAGTCGGTATGATTAAAAAACAACGCGGTTTTGCGAGATGGAGAGGGAAGAGCCTGTAAGGCGCAGTCCCTTGCTTAATGAACTGATATAAAATATGTGTACTCAAGAGTCCTTGACCCAAGAGTAAGATTTTCCCAAAGTGGCCTACTTCCCATCAGCGTCAGAAAAGGTTCTATTTTTAAACCAGGTTTTGCGGGAAAGTAAACAAGATCACGGTGAAGCTGAACATAATCTAGTTTACCAACAGTATAATTTTTATGGCACTGATTTCTTTTATTTTTCTATTCTTTCCTTTTATCTTTCGTTTATAAGATTTATTTTGGACTTGCGTTGAAGCTGTACATAGTAGTATCGGTAGTTTTCTAACAGTATAATTTCTTCTAAAAAAGTTGCGTAAATGCTCTTTATGATAGTACTTTTTAAAAGCTTAGGAACGAGTGTTGTGAAATCAAAGTATGGGTGGCCTTTTTGTTGATTTGGGGTGGTTTAATTTAACCTAACATGTGTAGACGCAGTAGCATTTTGATCTCTGGTACATTTCGTTAGAACAAAAGACACCAATGAACAACAGCTTTTAAAATGCGTCTATGAATGTTGGTTATGCTTATGCTTGCGTCGCACGTGTAAACCAGGCCTAAGTCTCATTCTCAGGAGGAAATGGTCTGAGAGTATTTAAAATGAGATAAATGATTAAAAGCTATGGTGTATTCGTATCCCAGGTGATCTATGAGGCTGAAAGGTGGGTTATTAGAAGCGTTCGAAAGGGGCAATATTACCAAGTAATTCTGTGCACCTGCTCTGCTGCTGGAAGTCATAGAGTCCTGGCCGAAGTTGAACGAGTCAACAGAGACTCTGCACCAGTCACAACCGGAAACAAAACAGTTACGAAAAACACAGAAATAGTCGAAGGAGCATGCAACAATACGATTCAGTGCATTGTGGACGAGGCTGGCATGTGCCTGGAACCGGAAACTCTGATCCCTATAACCTGGTCAAAAGCCAAACAAGTAGTTCTTATCGGAGATCACAAGCAGCTGCAACCCATTGTGACAAACAAAGCTGCCAGGTCGTTAGGATTGAAAATTTCCTTGTTTGAGCGATACTCACACATGGCCATGATGCTTCAGGAACAGTACAGAATGGTAATGTATATGTCTCTTGTAAACTGAAGAAAGGCACCTGGGCTTAAAAAAGTTTTCTTTAATAAAAATAAATTCATTTCTTCTGATTTTCACAACGACGTCAATTGAATGCCGGATGCCCCGAGCGTGTTATTTCTTACACAGTAAGCAGATTACGGAAAGTTTCGACTGAGGAGCGAAAGACAATTTTCATAGATTCACTCTCCCCTACCACAATAGAAATAAGACGCTTAGCAAACCTACCATTTCCAAGTTCAAGTGAACGACTTCGTGTGTTTCAAATCCATTTTCCTGTTGCACTTTGGCAGACTAGAAAATCGAAAGCCTTTTCCATAAGAGAGATTTTTCTTGTGGGGTCAGTTACCGGAATTGGTGACACCGTGAATCAATGATGACCGCGAATTGATGAGCACTCAACTAATGTAGGTTTGTCCCGTTATCCATTTACAGTGGCTATCAGTCACACGTGTCCATCAACGAAATGTTTTCATATTTCGAAAGCAAAATTTAGGTGGACTTTAATCAAATGTTTCCATAACGAATTCAACTGCCACTGACAGAACAGAACTATTGTCGTCATGGAAACATTTGATTGACGTCCACTTAAATTTTACTTTCGAAATATTAAAAAGTGGTGTTGAAGGGCGCGTGTGACTGATAACCGCCAGAAGGATCCTTCGCATTCCAGTATTTTAGCGGGCGCATTACGCTCTCCATGGCTCGGTCCTTTCACAAGCAAAGAATCAGTAAAGGGCTATTGATTCAACAATAGAACCCTATTTGGAAGAAACAAATTTTTTCCCATAAATATAGCAAAACCATTTCCACAATATTACTTTCTTTGTTTGAGTGCATCTTGTTTTTCTTTAACGTCTTCCATTCCTCGCGTTCAAAAGTAAAGTAAAGACTCAATGTTTCGGCTATTCCAAACGTAGTTTTGAAATTCAAGAATGGACTTCTCCAAACATAGTAGCAGTAACATTTTCCAGCGGTTATGACAAGTTATATTCTCGCCTTTTTCATTTCACTTCTTTTAGCACGAGGCTATTTGTGAATTTCCCTCGCGTCAGTTTTATGAAAGCAGATTGAGAACAGCAGTGTCTGTCAGAGCCCGTGAAATGAACAGACAAGACGTCAGCAAAAAGGTCATTAATTTCTGGCCAAATCACACTGAAAAAGAGTATGTGCCCATTGCGTTTTGTAATGTTGTGGGCGAAGAAGAAGAGCTGATCGTAACGACAGACGAAGGCAATGAGCGCTCGAAGAGCAACAAAAAAGAGAAGGAGAAAGTGGTATGTAAACGAGAAGACCATGTGATCATAAATATGCAGTTCCACTCCCGTTCAGGGGCCTTTTCGAGGAAAAGGGAGCAAGTCATAGCTCGTTCATTTGGGCTCGTGCTTAGGAGCGAACTACTGGTCCTCCCACCTTTAATGATATTTTGCTCAGACCCGGGGCCTATTTCTGGAAAGTCCCGAAAAGCCATTTGTAAAAGTGTGATCCGCTAGTTTAAAAGGCCTATTTCCACTCTTGATGCAACGCGATCGTTTGTTATTGTTTTCAAAATGGCACTTTTGTTGAATAGCGTATTCCGATTGGCTGTAAACTACTTTTGTCGCGCCAATTTCTGTAATTTCGTGACACACGAAATTAATACATGACGTGCAATGCATTCAGGGTTGAAATGAGCCTTTAAAAAGCTGGTCTTTCAACGTGTTCTCAAGGAATCAAAAAGAAATGTTGAAAGCTCTTTGTGAGAGAGTAGCATCCTAAACGTTTCGCGACTTCTGAGAAACTGGTGGCTGGTTCTTTTAGATTCATGTCCGCATTGCCAGTTTTAACGGCTGCTTCATTTTTTGCACGTGTGACCTCAACGGAGACATTGTGCATTTATTGGTCAAGAGGTACAATTTTCACGGGTGGTGTAATTTATGCACATGTAACTTCAAAGGTGATATTGTGTTTTGATCGCTGAAAAGGCACAATACTTGCCAAGAGGGTTTCTTAAATAGGGTCAAATAGAGACGGTCTGGGAATTCTTCCAAACGATAATTCCAAAGTCGAGAGAGTTATGGGAGGAAGCTCTTGCTAAAGGCCCTTGCATGTCTATTCTGACACACCGTTGTCCAAAAATATATATGTCTTGCTGCAATATCAATTTACATTGTAAATCGAAATGTTATCAGAAAACAATTTGTGATTTAACTTTTAAAAAAACAAACTCTGTCTTTTTTAAAATGTGTACTGTATGAGTTTAAAAACAAATGTTAAATAGCAAAAAAACTGAGCAAAAACTAAAAACACGAAGAAGTAAATCCGAATTAATCCTTATTTGAATTTAGCGTTGAAAATAGGAGGCTATCTACTGCCAAGGGGAATGCAAAATCATAAATCCAATCAGTTATCATGGCCATCCCCTAACTGAATAAGGGGGATTTGGCAGCTACATCCTTTTTTCTACAACAGACAAGTATTGTACAATACACCAAACTGGCGTTAATTAAAGTGCGTCGTTGCTCCTGCTTAATACTTCAAGGAGCCAGGAGCTGATTGTGGATATTTCAGCGCATATGAGCCCCTTAATTGTACAGATGGATGTTTACCATAGATGTGAAAGTGCTAGTACTTCCTCAATTATGCTTTTTCCCAAACTTCTTTCGGTTCGAACCATCTGGGTCCAGTGAGTCATTAAATCGTATCTTATATTACATGGAACTGTAACCCTGAAGATGGCCTGGTTCTTAGAGTTTTCTCTACTTTCCAACCTTTTCTTCCATCAAGTCGTTGCAGTGAACCAATTTAATTTCAAAGAAAGTTTATCTCCAACTCAAAGTAAAGTCTCCAACTCAAAGTAAAGTACACGCATATTGGGCGAAGGCCTTTGACATAAAGTCTAGTATCTCCCGTCGAGACAATTTCTGCAGAACGTATTTTTTTAAATCTTCAATTCAGTATCCTCTTGCTAGTAGTCAGGGTTCCGTATGTCCGCCGTCATATTGGCTTAATAATAATAATAATAATAATAATAACAATAACAATGACAATAACAATAACAATAACAATAACAATAACAATAACAATAACAATGACAATGACAATAACAGTAACAGTAACAGTAGCAGTAACAACAATAACAATAACAATAACAATAATAATAATAATAATAATAATAATAATAATAATTGAGATCTCTGGACGGAAGAACTAGGAAAACACCAATTATGGATAGCGTAGTGCAATTATACCTTCCAAGAAAAAGAGGTGGTAGAGGTCTTGTGTCAATAGAAGATTGTGTGGACCAACAGTAGAGCTCACTAGCTATGTAGCTGGGAGTGGAAAGAGGCTGCTGTCCGCAGCATGGAAAGGAATGAATACCCCGAGTGAGAGTTGTGACGAGTTTAAGAAGAGACGGACAGAGGAACAGATCAGAGAGAGATGAAAGAAACAGCAAGTGAGAAAAGTTGGTTTGGGCTTCAGAATTCGAAGTGCCATCTAAAGAAGCAGACCGAAAGTCTTCTAGTGGGAGCAGAGAGTCAGTCTCTGAGAACAAAGGTGATCAAGGCCAAAATTGACAAGACATAGGAGGATTCACTTTGCAGATTATGCAAGTCTGAATACAAGCGACGACATGATAATGTTGCAAAAGCAATACACTGGGATCTCTGCAAAAAGGTCATCATAGAGTGCGGAGAAAAGTGGTACGAGCATAACCCGGAACCGGGACCAGTTGTTGAGAATGGAAACGCGAAGATCCTATGTGACTTCCCAATTCAGACGGACAAAAGGCTGCCACACAATAGACCAGATATTGTCGTGGTCCATAAAAAGAAGAGAGAGTAAGTTAAGGTAAAACTTTATTTATCCACGATTATAGATAACCTTAGAAAATAACTAGACCTTCCATCTTACATAATGCGATCAAAAGTAAAACGCTACTAAAAAGCTGTTTTTCATGAATGCCGTGCCTAAAATACAGAATTTATTAGTTTGCTGAAATGGCAAAGGGAATCAGCCTGCCTTACGTTAGAAGGCAGGCTGTTCCAAATTAAAGAACAGCACCGCTATAAATAAAGCTATTTTTATAATAATTCGTGCGTGGTAAGGGGACGATAATTTTATTTGCCGAGTCCCTCAAATGGTAGTAAGTATTACGAGGTGCGAATTTTGAGCAAAGGTAATCAGGTACAAGCCCATGCAGAGACTTGTAAACCATCGGTGCCTTTTGAATTTGTCTCTGGCAAACTAGATTCTTCACTCCTAAATTATCAAGTAAGACGTCAGCATCAGCTTCATAACTTGAGTAGATCAAGACCCTGGCCGCTCTATGTTGTAGTTTTTGCAATTTATTTTGCAGCGTAGATCCACAAGTACCCCAGACGACATTAAAATAATCAAAATGTGTCTGTATCAAAGCCTGATAAATGTAATTCAAAGTCGCAGGTGGGACTAAGTGCTAACACGTTTTGTAGCTCCGATCTCGGAAGATATCCTCTTGGTAATTTTATCAACATGGGCACTCCAATTGAAGTTTTCATCAATGAAAACTCCCGGTGATTTTGCCGAAGTAACCTGATTAATCGGAGAACCGTTGATTACTAGAGTCTGATAAATTACATATCCTCTGTCGTGATCCGATGAGCATAAATTCAGTTTTAGTCATATTTAAGGTCAGTTTGTTAGTAATTAGCCAGTTGTTAACATTCGCCAGATATACCATTGTTCATTTTAGGCCTTTTGGAAAATGAAGAAAGTGACTGTCACTCCGGTTGTAATGTGAGCGTTCGGTAGCATAACGGAGATTTTCGAGGGCTATATGAAGAAGATTAATGTGGGCTTTGGGCCATGCATGGTGGAGAAGACGTCTTGCTAGGATCGGCAAGAATCCTAAGAAGAGTCCTAAAGTACTGAGACTACTTGTTGAAGTCAGACTGGGACTCACCAGTGATTGTACACTGTGGATGGAAACACAAAATAATAATAATAATAATAATAATAATAATAATAATGATGATGATGATGATGATGATGATGATGATGATGATGATGATGATGATGATGATGATGATGATGATGATGATGATGGTGATAATTAGCCTTGGTTGGCAACCCACCAGGTGAAGAGGACGCTGATACACAAACCTTTCGGGTAGATGGGACTCATTAGCCTTGGCTGGCAACCCATCTAGTGCTAGTGTAGCGATTTAAACCATCCGGAAAAAAATAACCTGTTGCAATCCCACGTGTCCTCATTAATATGGGTGATAATTCAAATAGTTTTTCAGATAGGGGCGTGAATGAGACTGGACCTTCTTGGAAAGGTCTCTCGCTTGGCAAGTGTTCTGTGGGTGAGAAGCGCAGACCCGGTCGTCATCCTACTACTGTTAGAGTAAAGCGGACAAAGGAAATTAACAGAGTGGTAATGGAGTGTTACTTTGAAAGCAGACCAATAGATGACAATAGAGTGCCACTACGAGGATACAGACAGAGAATGCAGAAAGCATGGAGAGAGAGGGGAATGTTTGTGTTAAGTGAAAAAAGAGGTTGTGTGACCAGGCGAGGGCAATTAGAAAGAATGAATGGTTCACCATGGTTGAATTAGAGGAAATTAAAAGAAGAGTAACGAATGCAGACAACGAAGTTGTGGCTGATCATGAGGATGAAATGTCAGTAGATGGAGTGGAAGTAGCAGACGAAAGTGAAAGAGAAGTGATAGTTGGTGTCCGTGTGGATAACAATCGCAATGAAGAAGATAGCAAAATGATCAAAGAACTTGTTGGTATAATGGAAAACGAGCTAGATGAGGACACTAGAGGCTTGAAGAAGGTGGTTAGGCGAAAAGTGAGACAGTGGACTAGGAAGGTAAATGAAGTGATGAATGCTATACAAACGGAAACTATTACACATACAAATAAACTGATACGTGCTGCGTCCGTCTACGTCGCGAGGAAAGTCGGACTAAGAACTGGAAAGGGCAGTAGAAAGAAGTAGAAAAGAAGGATCAAGGGCTCCATTGACGAACTAAGGAGACATATTAATATATTGGAAAGAAACAGGCGGGGTGAGCTAAGAAAGAAAGAGAAATACAACAGTGCCAGATTCAGATGAAAGTAAACAATTTTGGTCGGGAATTTGGGGTAAGGATGTAGAGCATGAACAGAATGCAGAATGGCTGAAAGAAATGAAAGGGGAAAGGACAGAGATAGTGCAAGAAAATATTACTATAACAACTGGAATGGTGGCAGCAAAAGTCAAGAAGATCCCGAACTGGAAGGCCCCTGGACCTGACGGTGTTCAGGGATTCTGGAGATACGATACCAGCATGGTTGACGAAGGGCAGAACAGTGCTATGTCAAAAAGACCCACAAAGGGCGAATACAGTTGATAATTTCCGACCAATATCCTGCCTAACCCTCATGTGGAAACTAATGACTGGGATAATTTCTGATTGTATGTACACCTTTCTCGAGGAAAATGAGATGCTACCATGCCAGTGGAACAGAAAGGGTGCAGGAGAAAGAGCCGTGGGACTAAAGACCAACTTCGTATCGACAAAGTTATTCTGGAAAACAGCAAACATAAGAACAGGAATTTGGCCATGGCGTGGGTGGACTATAAGAAAGCTTACGACATGGTCCCACATTCTTGGATTATTGAGAGCCTAAAACGCGCCCAAGTAGCACAAAATGTGATCGCCCTTGTGGAAAGAGTGATGAAGAGCTGAACCACTGAACTAACCTCTTGTGGGCAAACATTTGGTAGGTTAATGTTATAAGAGTTATATTCCAGGGTAATAGCCTATCACCGCTGCTGTTTGTACTGTGTATGATACCATTAACAAAGGTCTTAAGAAAATCCAAAGCAGGATACATGCTGGATGTCATCAATTGCAAAGTGAATCACTTGCTCTTTATGGATAGCCTGGTATCCACAGTTTAGGTTTTTAGTCGAGACATAGGAATGGAATTTGGCATAAAGAAGTGTGGAGTGACAGTTCTGAAGAGGAGTAAGCTGAGCAAGACAGAAGGTATTCAACTTGTGAATGGCGAGACAATTTAGGAGGTGTGTGAAGAGGGATACAAGTACTTGGGGATATTGAAACTGGATAAAGTGAAGGAACAAGAAATCAAGGACATATTTAGAAATGAGTACATGCGAAGACTGAAACTAGTCATGAAATCCAAATTGAATGGTAGAAACAAAACCAAAGCAGTAAACACATGGGCGGTATCCTTGCTACGATATGGAGGAGGTGTGATTGGATGGACGAAAGAAGAACTGCAAAGCATGGATAGAAAGACCACGAAAGTGATGACAATGAATAAGGAGCTACACCCAAGGAGCGACACTGCAAGGATATATGTACCAAGGAAGAGAGGGGGAAGAGGACTTATTAGTTGCGAAGCTTGTGTCCGGGGGCAAGAAAACAGTCTGGGTTGGTATGTAGAGAGATATAATGAGGTGTTGTTAAGGAAAGTGGGAGAGAGATGAACAGTGAAGACGGATGAGGCAAAGGAACCGAGAGAGTATGAGAAGATTGCAAAGCAGGAAACAGAAAAGAAATGGAAATGGAACCAAATGCATGGGCAGTATGTTAAAGACTTGACGGGAGTGGACTGGGATAAAACATGGCGGTGGATGCAGAGGGGAGACCTCAAAGGGTATACAGAAGTATTGATCTGCAGTGCCCAAGAGCAAGCTTTAAGAACTAATTATATCCAGTTCCACATAGACAAGAATGTAGAATCTCCTATGTGTAGGATGTGTGGAGAGAAAGGAGAAAGTGTAAACCATTTAACAAGTGAGTGCAGCAAGTTGGCACAACGTGAATACAAGAGGCGTCACGACAATGTTGCACGGTATGTGTATTGGCAACGGTGTGGAAAGGCAGAACTTGAGCAGACCGATAAGTGGTGCAAACACACCCCAGAGCGAGGGTTAGAAAACGAAGGTTTCAAAGTTCTGTGGGATTTCAATGTACAGTGTGACAGGATAGTTGAAGCTCGAAGACCGGACATTGTCTTTGTTCATAAGCAAGAAAAGGAGGCCATGATCATGGACGTGGCCATTCCGGGGGATGCGCGAGTAAAAGACAAAGAACTGGAGAAAATAGAGAAGTACCAACTTCTTAGGGAAGAAATGAGAAAGTTATGGAAGCTGAAAAAAGTGACTGTGGTGCCAGTTATGATACGTTTGACAAGCACATTGAAAAGCTTGACAGCACCATCAGACTTGAAGTGATCCAGAAAACTGCTCTGTTGGGAGCGGCTAGACTCCTAAGAAACGTTTTGTCCCTTCAGGGAATCAGGAGAGAACTCCTTTGGGGACTTTAGGAACTTGTTGTTACTCGCTCTCAAGGGAAACCATTGACCAGGCAAGGACTGTGAAGTTACATAGCAATAATAATAATAATAATAATAATAATAATAATAATAATAATAATAATAATAATAATAATAATGATGATGATGATGATGATGATGATAGTAATTGCCCTTGCAGGGTTTTGACCCAGAGGCCAAAACCCGAGGAGGCAACTTAGAAGCCCCCGCGTGAAAAGGGGAAATATAATGTAAATCGCTAGGTAAAATATGTAAATTGGTAGGTATTGTATTAGGGAAAGGAATCTCGATTTGCTCAACCGAGCGCGCAAGGTGGTATCGGTATTGCTCACCGAGTTCGCGAGGTGTTCTGGGGAACTTAAGTCACGAGGCAGAGGGTCAAAGAAGCATCGATATCGAATTGCTGTTGAGTATAGCGATTAAAGGTGAGTAATTTTCGAATATTTACAGCGATTCGTTTCACTTGGAAAATCAAAGATTATAGTATCTGATAGAGAATCATATTGCCTGGGTCAAAAATCGATATTTCAGGCACAAATCAGAAACAGGTGCGACGATTTGTCAGACACAAATAGAAACAACGGCGACAGACTCGGCTCAAAAACTGCTAGACGCAACCTCAGAGAGCAAAAGCATTGTCTCAGTATCAACATTTTCAAACGATTTTCGATCATATTTACAGCAGTTATTCACAGATAATAATAATTAGTGATCCAAATATAATAACCTAGTTTTGTTCCTATTTTATCGTATTTCAAGGTAACGTGGAAAAAACCACGTGGATCAAAAAGATGACGACGAAATATTGCCTTCTAATTAAATGTTCCTGCTCCTGTTTTACTATCATATTTTCGGGGCATTTTCCATAATTATGTAAATTGCTTTTCAATTGATAGCGTATCAAATAAACTTTGTGGAAATTAAAAATAAATGCTGTTTGTTGTTGTCCATCCTTTCCTTGCACCTTTCACTTTCATTTACCTACCTAATTACATGTAGCATAATATGAAGACATCACAATGTGCAGCACTTATTAATTGGAAAGCAACTTAAACTGCCATCCATATCATCTTAGGCGGGGGCAGATGTAGTGAAACTAGTAATAGTTTAGGTCTCAAGGTTATTTAACCGAGTACGAGTACGCTACGTATTGGGGAGACTATAAATCAAGTGAAATCAAAACAAATCAAATGTTACTTTCTGAGGAGGGGAAAAAGTTGAGAACCAACAAACTCAACCCACATGTGGTGTCGAATCCAAGAATCGATCGTGGACCACATTGGTCGAAGGTGAGTTCTCTCACCACTGCACCAGCACTGCACCAGCACTGCTCCCCCTGCTTAATGATGACATTCGATGAACAAAGACATCAGGACTAAGTATGCTGGGACGGCGGAGCAAGGGGGGGGGGGGGGGG
>BLFP01001329.1:922426-924926 GCA_014634505.1 Montipora efflorescens
TGGGGGGCTTTAGCCTTCCACATTTTACGAGGATGAAGGATGAATTTGTTTTTTTGTTTTAGTGTAAGGTACGTATAAGAAATAAAGAAGAACGAAAAGAAAACGAAAAAAGTCCGATTCACCTCAGATTACGGACGTAAAATACATAAGAATACTCACTAGATGAAACTAGTGTTTTAATCGTACTTGCTTTATTTGGTGATGAGAATTTACAAAGCTATGACCTCGTACAAAACCCGTCGGAAACTTTTAATGTTTACGTATTTTTAACATGTGTAAAAAGGCAGGTCGGTGTACTAAGGCCATGATACATCATGGAAGGCTGAGAAATATGTATCAAGTTCACAAAATCTCCACAAAATTGCTGGAAAAGCAAAATGTACACAAGTACCTGTCATTTTATACTTTAAACAGGATGTTTTTTCCATACCATTTCCGAGCCTCTAGATTTCAAAATTTCATGGGGGACTATGCCCCCAGACCCCTCTAGTACAAACTCGCGCCTCTAGCTCCACCGTCCCTGCTATGACGACACTCGAAAAGCACATACAAAACGTCCGCAAATATGCGGACACGTAGTTATTCGATATGTGATATGTAAATTCGAAAATTGATTTTGATTTTACGAATTTAGCTTAATAATCGGTTATTTTCAATCTCTAATTTAAAATAAAAAGATCAATTTGAATTTTAATAATTTAAAAATAAATCATTCTTTAATTTTTTCTTCAATTTTCAAAATTGTTTTTTCAAAATTCATGCACAATTTTAAAAAATACATTGTCTATGCTACTTTCTGACAACATTCCGGTTTAAATTAGCACTGTAGTTATATTTCTTCATGCATGAGAGGTGAGCATAACATACGTCACAAGGATCTTGGACACTTCCTTACAATAACACAATGTAATATTCGACGTCTTTATGAAAGGTGACATGGAGACACTTTGCGACATTTTGTAACGTCTAAAAGGGCTCAGAAACCTAATTATGTAGCTGCTTTGAAGAAGCTGAATATCTGAAGACCATTGCTTGTCTTCAATCTTCAGCCAAGCTACCTCTTAAGGGACCTTCATAAAGGACAGTCGTTCCTTTTGTGTGGCATCTCAAGTAAATACGACCATTAAAAGGTCCTTGTAACGCGACAGCTACCGTAAAGTCGGGTGATTGTCCTACTATTTTGGTTTAATACCTTTAAATTTTTTTTTTGTTTTTATTTGTTGGTCAAATTCAAAGAGCGGTTTCGCGTCGCCGGTTTTTTCTTTCTGCAGGTAGAGGTAATAAAAAAACTTCTCAGTTATGGTGTGACAAAAGACCAAATTATCGTTCTGTCTCCTTACCGGGCTCAATGCCACCTGATATCAGAGGATCTTGAGAGGGAAAAGCTGGGTCTTTCTGCAGGTACCGGAAAGCATTGTGTTTTTGGTCACTTTGGAGTTGTTTTGTTTTCTGTCTTTTGTTTCTTTTGTTTTTACGTAATTCTTGCTCCCGTACTTGTAGAAGCTGCCGAACAGTTGTCCGACATCCCAGTTATGTCGATTGTCAAAAGCCAAGGTAAGGTACCTCCTTCCTAATTCAGTTAACAGAAAACTTCTAATAAACGTAGGACGTTGATTGAAAGAGGGGGAACCGCACCCGGAACACATCAGCGGAGGAAGCGTTCTCTAACAACCTCACTGCGCCAACCATGTTCCCCAAGTTGAGCAAGAATACAATGAACCTTATTTACGAGTCAACTGTGTTAAGCGCTTGGGCACTAATTGGGGACACAGTACAACTCACATCAAATCGTAGGTTAGCTTTTGAGGAGAGGGGAAAACCGGAGTACCTGGAGAAAAAACCTCTCGATTCAGAATAAAGCTCTGGGAATCAAACCCGGGCCACATTGGTGGGGGCGAATGATCTCACCATTCCGGCATTCCTGTTCCCTTGGAAGTTTGCGGAAGGGAAGAGTTGAAAACCTCCCACCAGCATTTATCATCCCAGAACTTTTTAATCGCCTCAGTTTAAAACAGGAATCTACTGGCATGGGCCCTGTGAGTCAACCTTTGCGCGTATCTTTTTATTTTTAGAACGCCACGAGTTCTTCGGCTCTGCACGCACTGTTTAAATGGCCAATAAGAATAAAGTCATTGTCTGTGCAAACTTTGCAAATTGATGTAAACGTGAATCTCCTGCTGAAGGGTTAGTTCTAAAACTAGAACGGTACGCGCAAAGGTTGACTCACGGAATGATACTGCATATGGAGGGGTCCTGCTCATGGGATCCTGTTAGGAGGGATTCGGGCAGTTGTGTACGCTTGGTTATCGACTCTATTCTTTGATTGCACTCACGTGATAAGACGGCCATGTTGGTGCCAAAACAATAGAAAAATGTAGCTCAAATTTTGCATAATAATAGAGTCAAATTCCCAAGTCTTTTTCGCTATTGTTCTTTCCACCAACATGGCCGCCGTGACGTCACGTGCAATCAGTCGTTTTCTTCACCTGTCCAAAGAGAC
>BLFP01001329.1:929926-932426 GCA_014634505.1 Montipora efflorescens
TAGGGAATCCAATGAAACACGACGCACAAGTTTTTGAAATTACTTCTCTAACTTCAAAAGAAGTCAAAAATGTTTTGCATACCTCATGGTTGCTCAGACGCACGTGAGAGCTGTGAGCAAGCACTTGTTGCCATGTCGGAACAGAGACTACAGAGAGCAGATTTGGACCCCTAAAGCTGGGAGGAGGAAGAAGATTGTGTGGCCAGTGCTGTTCCGAAATCATGTATACCGTGACGTAAGACAATTCCAACTGAAGGTGTTTGAAGATTGGAAGGGCTGGTACGCCGGCGTGCAAGTACCGCTCAACACAACACGTACACGCCACATGTGACCCGTCAAGGAATTACGAACGAATGGTTATTCCGTATTGAATATATATTTTTGGCTTTCATTTGTTGTAAAAAAATAATTAATTATATCGGTACAAATAAAGGTTGTTGTTGCTGTCGAAGAAGGCGGCTGTCGACTTAGGCTCGAGTACCAGCCGCTGTTTCGGGAAATGAGCCAGCGCCCACCCCGAAATCTCGGCTGGACGCGTGAGGTGTGCCATTTTTAATCTCCGCCAATCAGAAACTCGCCTGCACAAATCCGTCTGGCATAAATTATATGTTTTGGCTGCGAAGGTATTCTTTGACCCGGCCTGTTCGAGGTTTACAGTGCTTTTAAGGTAGGAAACATCCAAGATTTCGGCAACGAAAAAGGTTCGAGAAGCTGGAGAATGGTAATAGGGCCGTTTATACGAGAGAAAATAAGCCACGGCTAACTCTGGCCGCGGCTTACGTAAGCCGCGAACACCCCGTATAAATGGTACAAAATCTACGTTCATGGCTTTCTCAAGCCGCGGCTTATCCTGGCCGCGGAGTTTATACTCGTATAAATAGTTCCTTTCGCGGCTTAAGTAAGCCGCGGCCAGAGTTAGCCGCGGCTTATTTACTCTCGTATAAACGGCCCTATTGTGTCGGTTTCTACCGCCTGCGTTTGGAAACTTCACTAATTTTGCAGTTAGCGCCAAGGGCAAAATTTGGCCTTCAAATTCACTGTTATTGTAATTTCTCCTCAGATTTCGCTAATGTAAGAGGAAGTACAATTCCTCAAGATCAATTGAAATAAGTGCTGAATTCATTGCTGGCAGAACAAAGGGGCCGAGAGAGTTGAAGCCGCCGAAGAGTTTGTTGATAATTCGCCGCCGGGTTGAATCAAAACTAACATTGATCATTTAACCACAAACGCAAGCTCGCATCATCTGGAAGCTTTGCACAGACGTTTTAAGCATTGTTATGTAATTAGTGTTTCGTTAAAATCAATATTTTGGGATGTCCAAGGCCATTTTCCCGCAACTATAAACTTCAAATAAATTACATTTTGAGTTACGTCACAGACACAATCTATTGCTCACGCGTCCAGCCGTCTCTTCTCGAGGAGGATACCCGAACTCGAGTGAGCGGCGGAAATTGAGCCTACTGTCGACTCTGTGAAGCTTCGGTTTGATCATTAATATTCAATATCAATATAAAATAAACACGACTTCCCTAAGTTTCCAGAGGCTCCTCTCTGGGATTCTAAGAAGTTTTACAGTATTTTTTTTTTTCTCGAACAGATCGCATCCACCAATTTATGAGTTGCATTTACTGAAAAGCAGAAAACGAGTGCAACCGTTGGGTCCATATTTAGTTTTAACTTGTGGGAGGTAAAAGGGAGAAAGGAAGTATGTAATCGCAAAAGTGATGGACATTTCCGTCATAATAATCGAATGAAAAAACAGTTCTCGTGACAGTTCTCTCTGATGCAGGGGACTGAGGAGATATTCAAACTTCATTCTAATTTTGCATAGATTTGGCTAATTATTATTATTATTATTATTATTATTATTATTATTATTATTATTATTATCATTATTATTATTATTATTATTATTATTATTATTATTATTATTATTATTATTATTATTCTAAGCATCCTGTCCAAGTTCACGTTGGGAGCAACAATAGTTCAAAGAACGATTTTTAAGTTTGATTTGTAATTCTGTAACCAATCGGAACGGGGATCAAAATCTCTTTTGTTTTCCGGCCAATTAAAGTAAAGTCGAGATTCTGGACAACAGCCAGGAGACTCGTTAAAAGAAATTGTACTGATCAGGTCTTCTTTTTTCGCCTCTCAAGAAATGAAAGAACGCTTGATCGCTACCTACCCTGTCAACTATACAAAAAACAAACTTGGTTCTGCTCATCGCACTACTGTACCTCTGCACCCACGCAATGCAACCGACTTCTGGGCTACCGTGAGAAGAAACCGGCAGCTATTATACCGGCTCTCGTGACTGCTTCCGAAAACGCGAGACAAAAATTAAATGAAAAGACGAGAACAGCTACAAAAGAGTCGCAATTGTCGTAATAAAACCTATATATACTGTTTTTGTATTTAGACTTTTGGACATGCTCGGACAGGTTTGCAATGGGTTTCCGAGAAAATCAGCAGGAATTTGACGTCATTTCTCAGAAAT
>BLFP01001329.1:946092-966092 GCA_014634505.1 Montipora efflorescens
CCCCCGCCCCACCCCTCCTCCTCCTCCGTCCTCCTCGTCCTCGTCCTTCCTCCTCCTCCTCTCACTGATGTAAATGTTGAAGGTGTTGTATCTCTCACGCGTGATCAAATAAGATACCTCAAAGAAATGGCAAAAAATGGGAAAATTTCTGAGAAAGCATTTTCTACCATAGAAGAGTACATTCCAGGTCTTTTGAAAGAAAATGGGCAACTTTCTGTCACCGAAGACCATCAAAGTGAAAGTACTGGAGGTGAAAGTGAATCAGATCTAGAGCAGTGATCATTATCAAGCTGTTACGTAATTAGCTTACATCACTTTATTAATCGTTAAAAAGATATATTTTACAGTCTATTTTGACAATATACTGTTTCATTAAGTAAAGTACGATCGTCCGGGTGAGTGTAGTCCCGAGAAGGACTGTTTGAGATGACATTGACTGACGTTTCGACAACCTGAGCGGAAGTCATCTTCAGAGTCAAGTGATTTGTGTAACGTCAGTAGATACCATAAGAACTCCGGTCGTAGATGTCATTGGTCAATTTATTCGTGTAATAAGTTCGTGTAAAAAGTTCGAATAAGTTGACCAGTGACATCTACGACCGGAGTTCTTATAGTATCTACTGACGTTACACAAATCACTTGACTCTGAAGATGACTTCCGCTCAGGTTGTCGAGACGTCAGTCACTGTCATCTCAAACAGTCCTTCTCAGGACAACACTCACCCGGACGATCGTGCTTTACTTATTGATATGACTCCTGGGTTTAAACCATTTACAGTATACTGTTTGTTCGAGTCAGGAGAGGATCTAGACATTAAACCAAGAAGTGTCATTAAAAAAAACGCATGTTTATATTCAACAGTCATGAAATAAAGAATGTGTTCCATATTATATTTACAGAAGAATGACTGTGACTACAGAGGAATTGTAGATTGACTCCTTGACCCCAGCATCTTTGCATAAAAGATAATGGCCCACCCTTAATGACATGCACCAAATTGTTTGACCCTCCCTTTTGTGCTTGCATGAGAAACCATGGCCCTCCCCATGTTTGCACACTTCCCCCCCCCCCCCTCTAATTTTTGACCGGTCCCTTACTTCTCTTTTTGTGATGCACAGCTTGTGCAGGATCTCGCAGGAATTAATAACACCTGCACTCCTCCAGAACTCAGCGTGAAACTTAAAGACAGCAATGACGTCCACAGCTTCCAGTTGACATTCACCCTTCTGTTTGAGGTCAGTAAACTGAGTTGCATGGGAAAACCTTTCCAACAAACTTAGGAATTGTTGTGCTTCCTTAATAAAAGTATTTCCAAGAGTCTATTTAACAAGAGTTTCTGATATCAGGTTTGTCCCCTTCAGCGTCTGAATAGTGTCTATTTTTAAAGCAAGTTTTGCGGGAAAATAAACAACAGGCCAAATCGGGATTAAGATTCTTTGTGTATTTTATTTACATTTGAAAGGAAATAGATTTTGCTTACCCACGGAACACCTTAAGAGCGCTGCTCGTTCAACATGTGTCCGTGCATTTCGGATCGAATTGGAATTTGGCTGAAGTGCCCGGAGAAAAACCAACAACAAACTCAACTAGAGGAATCGACCCGGGCCACATTGGTGGCAGGCGAGTGCTCTCACCACTGCGCCACCCTTGCTCCCCAAATGATATGGAAATACCAGGAAAAAGACCGTTTTATTCCAAAAGGGTTTGAATTGGGTACAACATTGAGTTTGCCGCAAACTGGGTTTAAACGTACAAACTTTACTGACGCTGAATTTTGGAAAATCTTACTCTTGGGTAATGACCTCTTTGAATTTCATACTCCTGACAGGGCGACGCGATAGAAGAAAAAAACCTGGTATTTATCACAGGGAACGTAACGCTGAAGGCTCCGTGCAAACGGACGTAACATTGTTGGCCAACATCTCCCAACGTTGTTGGGCGTTACGTGTGCCTTCCGTTTGTACACCTTGTTGCATGTTGTTGTGAGTTGCTACGGGAAGTTTGAAACTGGACAAATTTTTGAGGCAACAACATTTCTCTTGTTCCGAGATCGCCGAAGCGCAGCGAAAAACTGTTGGATCCCTTTGCACAGCTCTCCAACACTGTTAGGGCAAGGCAAGTGCATTATACGTGTGTGGGTCTTAATGGAGATAGAAACGCAGTGAAATGTTGAAAACAAGATGGAACCCGAATTTGTAAGTTTACGGGTCGCATCCTTCCGATAATACACTGCACGTGTTTACACTGTTACGAGTTGTTGCATCGGTTTGCACCCCATTACACCGGCTCGTTTGCCTGGAGTATAAGGATATAATGGGGCCGTATTATTACAAGCCGCCGACGTTTTTAAAACCGGGGAGAGCCGAGCCAAAGTCAAGCAAATATCCCAATTTAAAGTTTCCAAAGAATCCTTTGCAACGACTAAACCCTTTAATTGTCGAAATCTTCAAATAATCAATACTCTTGTTTCCTTTGATTTCCAGCTCAGTCTAAGATCTTTTAGCTTAGCATGTCGATTGCGCTCCCACTGAAACAAAGGGAATGCCTACAGCCTACACGCAATTGCTTCAAAGGCAGATCGTATGTCTAGCTTAGTGGAACAAATGAGCCAGAACGGTAAAAAAAGGTCCTATAACTGATTATTGCTAATGAAACGATTTGTGAAAAGCCCTTACCCTCCCCCCTCCCCTTCCCCCACATCGACTGCCCTGAAACGTCTGATCCGCCGGCTACACTTAAGCCGTAACAAAAACCTCGGGACATTCAGTTGTCGGCCAGCATATTGGAGCTTTATTTTAGTATCTAACTTTCTTGTTACGCTTGGCCCGGCTCTAAGAAAAAAAACATAGAACCATTCCTTACCACATCTGCTTTTACCTTATAACATCAGTTTGTGAGATGCTTTTAGCAATACGCTTACACACAACAGGAACAAGAATAGTAGGTTTAATTTGAATGTACAAACGTTGAAGACATCGAAAAAAGGGAGAAAGATCGAAGGGAAGGAAAGACGCGTATAACTTTAAAACGCAGCAGAAACTTAATTCATCACTGAAGTCAATTGCTTTTTTCTTTTTTAATTTCCGCAGACAAAGGATATAGGATGCCTTCGCCACATTCTGCTACTTTATAAATATCACGATGTCTATCAGCTGTCTAAAATGAGCGTGGGCTGTTATGAGGAGACAGACGGCCTCCAAAGATACACTACATATTATACTGCCCACCTTACAGGATTCTGGTAAAAAGCACCTGAAGTCAAATCATCTGGGCGCTTGAGAGTTTCTCTCACTGTTTCATTCGCATCGTCACTGTTTGGAAGTTTTGATCAATGCGTCGTTTTCGACTTTGGAAAGAAACCTTACCTGGTTCAAAAGCTTAACGCAGATGTACATGCGAGACCTCCACAATTAGTCCTTGTAATGTTACTTCTGCTGCAATCTGGAACGAAAGGTCCGTGCAAGTGGTTAGGTTCGTTTGTGAATCGGGGGAAGCTCTCCAAGGCATGCACTGGTCGAGAGTTTACAGCCTTCAGGAAGATTTAAAGTTACTCGATGAAGAATTAAGTCACACTAATTACAAGAAAACTATGCATGCATTGTTGCATGTGGAAGAGGGCTTCATGAAGGCTGAAATTGCACGGTGAGTGATAACGCAAAGTGCAGAATTTTATTTTTGTTAAATATTACTAGGCCTGTTCACGTGACCACACAACTATTTATACATTTACTTCATACAACCACAACTGAATAGGTGTAATGCATATCCAACTATTCAGTGTGGCACAAGACAATTTCGCCAAACAAAACAAAGGAATGAGGTGCCAAGTGCATGGTAGAAAAATATGAAGATATAAAAAACCTTCATTTAACTCACGAACTTGTAAAAGTCGATTGCCAAACTTGATAAAGACTTAAGTTAGATTGCCAAACTAGATTTAAAATGAACGAGGTTCTGATGTATCAAGTAGGCCTAGGGTTTAAGAGATCAGAAGTATTAAGGCTTAATACTTCTGAGTTTAGAGACGACGTTTCTTTGGTTCGCATTTTTTTTAACACCATACTGACAACACTTAACCAAAAAGAAATTTAAGCTATTTTAACGAAATCCACGCACTGCCGTCAAGTTAATTGTCTATAGCAACCATGATCTATTTTCACAGATACACTCTGAATAACGCACAATTGCATGCGCGATGGAACATCTTTGATGAGATTACAGGAATGAAGTGTGCAGTGGATAATGAGCTTTTCGGAATCCTCCGTCTACAAGAGGAAGATGCCTTGAGACCTGATGATGCTGCTGGACGCCTCCTCTACCGTAATGTAAACTCCGTGTGGCTACAACTGTCTGAAAGTAACTCCAACAAAGTCTACGAGGCTCCTGTTGAGAAAGTCGAGAGTGAATGTGTTGTGCTGAGACTGGCATCCAAGATTTCCTCTGAATGGAGCCTTTATGACACCTATGATGTTAACGTTAATGCCCAGTTCCAGTTAAACCGATGGCCAATTTGTGAAATGCACGCCTCTGTTGATAGGCTTACATCAGGCCAGTTGGAACGATTTGTTTTCCCAGCGCCAAGAGCTCCGGCTGTCAGTAATGAAGTAAGCAGTGTTAAGCAATTTAAAATTTGGAGAACAACCAGCTCCAACCACTCCAGAATTTTCAATAGGATACTGATGGATGTTTGTTTCAACATTCCGGATTGTGAAAAGATAAAGCAGTTTGTGCTTACAATTTATCTACTCCCAGAGCAGGACCACCCACCTTTTTCTTCTATCGTGATAAGATGCCTTATTATATACTCAACAAAATATCGCTTTCCTGAATGCTTAAATAGGTTATAGAGTGCAATATGGAAGTTGCTATGGAAACAAAGCGATGAAGTCATTTTGTTTAGTATATAATAGATAAAAAATCGTATGAACTTGCTCGTGTATTTTATGATTTATGGTCACTCGTGATGTTTTGAAAAGTCTCAAATTCCACTCGCCTAAGGCTCGTGCAATTTTGAGAACTTTCAAAACATCACTCGTGCCCATGAATCACGAAATGCACTCACGTTCACACCATTTCCTATACAAAGGCTTTTTAACCAGCTAGCTCAGTTGGTTGGGCATGGGACTACCGTGCGGGAGGTCGCGGATTCAACCCCCGGTTGGACCAACACGCAAGGTCTTCAAATAACTGAGGAGAAAGTTTTGCCTGCAAATGGTTAGACTTTATAGTCTTATCGGATTAGGACGATAAACCGTATGCCCCGTCTCACAACCCTTCAATGTTCATAACCCTGTGGGACGTAAAAGAACACACACACTATTCGCAAAGAGTAGGGCATGGAATTCCCAGTGTTGTGTTCAGCCCTCATTCCATTCATTCATGGATTGCAAGAGTGAGATCACTTGTGGACTGATAGAGGCTGTTAGCTGCGCCTATGAATGCTGATGTCCGGTCTCACCCACACAATGTTTACTTATAAAGTGCATTTGGATATGTAAATAGGAAATGCGTTGTATAAATTCACAACCATTACCAAATAAAATTCATTATCGCTAACACAGATAAAAGACAACCTCGTTCATATCTAATGCCCCGTTCACACCAAACCTGAACCATGTTTTGAAGATGTTTAGTTAAACGCGGTTTCGAACTGTTTTCATTTTAAAGCATCAACACTGATTTTTGTCGACTTTAAATTTAGCACAAATCAAATTATGTTTTGAAACTCACTGGAATCTCATGTAAAAGCCGTCCTAATTTTTCTGTGGCTGAATTTTTATTTTGTTAACTGGCCCAGGTTAATTAAACATGTCTTGTTGGTGTGAATGGGTTATAAGTCATTGAATACAAATTCATAGAAGATGATACGATCGCGAAAGAAAGACAAGGAATTTAGTGAAGCAATTGCTATTGATTAATTTTAAAGCCTAAAAATGCCCGGCTTCAATGGAATTCAAGCCAAAGATCTCTAAAAGATTTATGAATGCTCGTGTCAATGACAGAAATATTTTTTTGAGATCACTTGATCACATGACCATACCTTATGAAATTAAATAAATATTTTTTCATTTCCATTAAAACCCTGTCTGAGCATGCTTATATTGCATCCGTTCTTACACCTCGTATTCGATTTAATTTTCTTCATAAAAATTTTAAATCTCAATTCGTTGGCATTGGCTTTTAGATAAGCTACTAAATGAACGTCAAAAAGAGGTCATCAAAAGGATAGCTCTTCGGGAGTACAACGCCCCACCCCTTGTAGTCTTTGACCCATTTGGTACAGGAAAAACGTTCACTCTGAATCAAGCTGTCCGTCTACTGGTGCAGATGGACAAGTCACACAGAATCCTTCTTTGCACCCACTCAAATCGCGCAGCTGATATTCATGTGGAATTGCTACATAAGTACTTGAAGGAACAGAACGGTACACCAGCAGCAAGGCCATTGAGAATATATCAACCTACGAGAAGGTATTTACCTTCACTACAGCTTCAGAGATGTGTTCGGTGTTCCTTAAAAGGGCTATTCTAGGGTTTTTAAGGGAAATCTTGAGTTAATCACGAATTTCAAACTCGAAAATGGTAATCTGGAATTCCTTTATTGATAAAATATCGTTACATCACAAACAAGATGATTTAGAACAAAAAAGACTTTTAACGAGGCGATTTGCCGCGGTAAATTTGGAAAACGTCGGGCCGACCTTTTTCAAGATTACCCAAATGCAATCAGTTTCAATCTTGTCCATTTGTGTCCATCCATGCTTTTCGTTCCTTTTGCTGTATTTCTGCCATGTTTTTCAACAGTTTTAAGTGGTTCTTGCAACGTTTCATTCTACTTTTTGGGCATTTGGATGATGCCATGAAATTACATGCTTTTGCGTGACATAGCAAGATCTTTGCGAGGGCGGTAGGTTAAGCCGCATGTAATGTTGATGATAATACGTATTAGCGCTATTCCCAAATTTAGACTTGTCAGTTGTAAAGTTGGAATTCTTTTTCTGCCAAAACGCTCACATACTTTTTCAAGTTAAGGGGAACGACTTCCGTTGACAATGAAGGGTGTATTAGAAAATAGAATTCAAAATGAAAGAAAGAAATGTATATATTTGAAGTGCGTGTTATAGACGAAAGATAGAGATGATCCTCAGAACACAACCCAAGTAACTAGACAATTTAAGCAATTGTCTCTTTAAATATAGACACCTGAAAGATTTAGGCAGCTTGAACGGGCTTCGAACCTATGACCTCTACGATGCCGTACAATTCTCTACCAACTGAGCTATGAAGCGACACGGTTGGGAGCAGGTCAGTTTGTTAGGCTCATTTGTTCCCGTGAATGGACTCAATGAATTCAAAATACTTGTTTTATAGATGTCCTAAATTTTCATCTTGGCAAATTAGTTCGTTTGTTCGCAGCCTATCATAGCTGCTTCTCTGTTTTGTAGCCTGGGCCCTTTCCTCGTAAGTCCGGAGAGGCCATGCTTGACATACGATTTGCTGGTCTTAAAAAACAACGCAAAGTCTCGCCACTTGAAACATCCTCCTGTGAAAGGTACAGTCGACTTTATGGCATCCAAAATACGTGCGAAAAAGTTTCGGGCCTTCGCGCTACATCAAAGAGTGTCACTTTAAAGACACCTGAAAAATCAAGGCGGCTTGTTAAGACTTTTAAGTCCTGAGATACAGGAAACTGCATCGATCTTACTTTTTAAAAAGAAAGTGGAACGCATTTCTTAATTTTTACTATTTTTGATATCGTACTTTTTAAAGATTATGCAGTATTTCCTTATGTAGCTTTTACGTTTTTTTATTTTTATAATATTTTTCACAGGGCCGTTCCGAAAACCACTTAATGTGAGAACGCCCCCTGTATAAATATTATTATTATTATTATTATTATTATTATTTATTACGGGATTCGAACCCATGACCTCTGCGATGCCGGGTGCAATGTTTTACCTCCGAGCTTGGTAGAACATTGCACCGGCATCGCAGAGGTCATGGGTTCGAATCCCGTAATAAAGCCGCCTCAATTTTGTTAGGCGTCTATTAATTGACAATTGATAAATTTGTCCAATTAAGTGCGAGGATCAAATCGTCGTTTGTTGACAACTTGAGCATTTTTTTCTAGGTTGAAGACTGCATCCGAAGTAGCGAGAAATTACTGTTTGTCGAGATGACCTTGTTGAACATCGAGTAATAATCACTACTCTGAGTACATCTAAAGTGCTTCTAGACCTGCATATTGTCCACGGTTTCTTCACCTACATTCTAATTGATGAGGCCGCTCAAGCACTTGAACCCAAGGCTTTGACACCGCTGGTCCTCGCTGGTCCTAACACAAAAGTTATTTTTACTGGAGATCACATGCAGGTAATTGCTTAGTGTTTAGAAGATGGAACAGTAAACAATATTAGGATAAATCTGCTTAGGTTTAGGAAACGAATTTCGTGCGTCACTCACCTTCTATTGCCGTCCCCTTCTCTTCAATACCCAACACACTTTGCGCAGTGCACCATCAAGAAAATGCAGAGGTTATAAAATAGCCTACAGACAAACATAACCAAAGATTTAGAACTGATAACATGCGCTAACCACTCTTTTCTCTGCTTTGAGTCAAATATCTTATCGGGTTGCCATCTGCGCACTATTTGCTGCCATCATGTGAAATATCTAACTGGAAGTGTCAACTTGTTGGGTATTTATTCCAAAGCAAAGACTTCTATCATTGACCATATATCCGCCCAAATCTTTTTTTTTTCAGATGAGCCCAGAGGTTTATTCACCCCAGGCAAGACAAGTAGGCTTGCAAAAATCCTTGGCAGAACGCCTGTTCGACCAGTATAGCCCAGAAGAAGAAGAACATTCAAGGCCGCAATCCAATGTGTTGTTTCTAACTGAGAATTATCACTGCCACGAAGAAATTCTCAAGTTTCCTTCGTACAACTTTTATGGTGATAAACTGATTGCTCGAGGTTGTCAAATGCAGCCAGCACACCCAAAGTACGGTCCCTTGCTGTTCTTTTCGGCGCTCGGAAGGGAAAAGAAAGAGCACGATAATTCCTATATCAACCTGTCGGAGCTTGATGAGGTCGTCAAAAGAGTGAAAGAAGTTGCAAACAACTGGCCGACTTATGAATGGGGCCAGAAGAAGTTATCTGAGATCGCAGTTCTATCCTCCTACCGTTACCAGGTGAGACTATGAATTTTTTGGAAACTTTTCCCTGACCGCAGATATTGGATGAGCTATAAACTCCATGGCCAGCTGACGACCGCTGCACGCATACATTTAATTAAATAGGTCTCATTTTTTTTTTTTTAATTCCACGAATCTCCAGTTCATACCTTCACACTCACGCTTTTACAGCCAAAGAGGACGAGAATGATAATGCATAAATGTACGCATGTACGAATGCATGGATTGATAGATGGATGGATGTTGAACGAACAAACAGACGATTGAATGAACTAGCGAACGATCAAACAAAGGAAAGAACGAATGAATGACGTCTCGTAAATATTAAAACATTTTATTTTTCATTTAAAGGTCCAAGCTATTCGAAATAGACTGAGAAAGGACAGAGCTTTTAAGGATGTGAAGGTGGACACAATACATAATGTCCAAGGTAATGCAAGCATGCAGAATGATCTTCATACTTCTTTGTCAAGTTCGAAGATGATAATCCTATACAATATGCGGACCTAGAACAGAGAGAAAGTCAGGTCCTTTTCATGATTAACGAATTGGGGCAAACATGATTTCTCGAAATTGGTGGCACGTGCAATATGATTTTCTGTGGAAAACAAAAGCAACGTTTTCCAATAATTCTAACATACTGGATGTTTTACATTGTGACAGACAAACACAGCGACAGAATAAAAATTTACTTGACCAAACAAATACTAGAGAGATTAAGCATCGCGTTTAAGTGAAACGGCAAAGGCGAAACTGTGCTGTTGCTTTTCATAAAAGCATGAAAATTATGTTATTCTAACTTGTCTCTCTCGTTTGAAAAGTTACTTGACACCTGCTGCTAAAACGCAATAATTGAGCTCATATCGCATGAATTTCTTCCATTTTTGGCAAAACGCAAATTTTAGTCCGACTTTTGCCGTTTGCTGTAAACGTGATGATTAATCTCTTCACTGAATCAACTATGCCCTGCGTTATTTTCCTTAGGCCCGTTTCAAACGTCGAACTTTTCATGTTCCGAATCTAATGCAAATGAGGGAAAACAATAGATTTTTCTCATTTGCATTAGATTCGGTACATGAAAAGTTCGAATTCCCAATTAGGATATGCGGAGGTTGAAGACACAACAACTCCGGACATCCAAATCAAGGGAAGAGTTCGCCAGGCCTTTGACAGAGACAAGATCGTCTTAGAGCTGCTTAATCCTTCCAAGACAGACAGCTCAAAGGTAGATGAAAATGAGCGAAAGATCCAAGGAAAAATCGTTGGTAAGTGCTAATTATTTCACGGGACTAAACCGCCGATAGAAAATTACCAAAAATCAATTTGAGTATTAGGAACGCACATTATGAGGGACACTAAAAAACGAGTTGCTATTACCGGATGATACCTGAAAACGACTATCGCTGAAAATTAGCATGAGCCGTTTAATATGCAGGGCCGTAATAATGTAAGGTCTGTGTAAGACAGAAGTCCTTACTGATTTGTGAGATGCAAGTGGGAAGAATATTTTTAAACTTAAGAGTAGACACAGATACTTCATCAACCGAGCGTTAAACGTTTCATTTCTTGTATGTTTTTGAGCAACTAAAAGGGAATGTTCTGGCTTTTAATGACTTGGAACATTTCACTGTAAAAGAGAACTTATTCCTTCTTCTTTCGAGTTGACAAATAACATTCGAAAACGTCGAAACGTCACCCGCATCTGATTTTTAAATACGGAGTAAGGATTGAGGGTCACCCATGGACCATGGACTCTAAGCAGTGGCCTCGGAGCTAACATTATATATTAGATAATGATTAACGGGTCATGAATTTCTTGTTAACAGGGGTTCTAGAACACATCATAAGTCCACATGAACGCCAATTCGTCTGCACTACAAACTACGAAAACCTTACCGTAATGGTGCCCATCAACAAGTCGACCACAAAACTGGTAAATCTTACAGATAAGGGATGTGAAGGTATAGGCGTGGAATTAGGAGGGCTTTCAAAAAAGATACGATGGAAACCTTTCCATCCAATTGGTCCATTCCTAAAAAGGAGTACTCCAGTCGCCCTATCGATCCTCCGAAGTCTTTGAATCTGGATGATGCCCTGACCATAGAGGAAATCTCCTTATCCACCTTTCTAATAGGAATCCACATTGCGGATGTCAGTTTCTTTGTTCAGCCAGACTCTCCACTTGATCAGGAAGCATTTTTGCGTTGCACATCATATTACCCTGGTGAAGAAGAAGAAAATATTCCCATGCTGCCGCGAGAACTAAGTGAAAATCACTGCAGTCTTTCACCAGAAAAGGATCGTCTGGCCGTGTCTATTTTCGTGACGCTCGACGAGGAAGGAAGGATCACCAAAGAGCCAATCGTAAAACGCATGATCGTCACGTCATGCTGCCGCCTGAATTACACTGAAGCGCAAGGAATCATAGAGAAAAGGGAAGAGAACATCAGAAACGTGCCTATAAATATTCCAGAAAAGATCAGGCAGTTAACCTCACTCACCCAGAAAAGAAGACGTGAAAGGTTGGGAGACAGTGCTTTTGATCACTGGCAAAACGAAGGGATTGAAGAAAGTTTTGAGGCACATGAAATGATCGAGGAAATGATGCTTCTAGCCAACGAGGAAGTTGCAAAGATTCTTTCAGAAAAAAACTCCGACTTGGCGCCTTTGAGAATTCAGCTGCTTCCCAAGGACCAAAAACTGGGTGAATGGATCGAGAAGCACCGTAAATTAGCCAGATTATCATTTCATTATGAAAGGTCTTGCAGGGGAATTCACAGTCCCTTAAGCTACTGAATTCTGAGAAGACCGCTTTCAAAATCCAAAGCCGGGTTTGGAGAGCAATTCATGAGGCTGTGGTGTCCTGTGACATCGCCAAGGTTTATAAACTGATTTGCAACGAAGCGAACCACCCTCAACTTGCGGCAGCACGATCCCATTTCTGACGGATTCAGTCCGGGGCGAAGTTTGTCTGTGAAGGTGACACCCCCCCTGCAAATATTCAGCACTATTCACTCGGTATGCGATCTTACACACAGTTTACGTCCCCAATCAGAAGATACATGGATATCGTAGTCCATCGTCGTCTTCTTGGTTTGCAGTCGGGTAGCCCATATGGTGGAAACATGTCAAAGAATGAGATTTCAAAAGTTTGTCGCCGCTCCAATTACATGCACGAAAACTCGCATAAATTTGAAAGGGATTGTAAAAGAATACGTATGGCGTCAAGGCTTCAACAGCGTTGTCAGGAAACCCCGTGCTTTTATTGAATCAATTGATCGGAATTCCACAAGTCTTCATAATTTAAAGCCAGAAGACGATCACCTCGCAGGGAAACAAAAGCGGTTGCTCCTAAATCACCTCAACTCGGTGGAGCTAAAACAACAGGAAGACTTCGACGTCACTCTTAAGTGGAGGTTTAGAAAGTACAAAGCACCAAATTCCAACAGCTCTTTTAACGGGGAAGGTGACGAAAGCTACTGTCACTCTCAGGATTCGGTACTGGAAATTCCTTCCGATGATTGGCTATGGATGCTGTTTGGTCAAACGAAGAAAGCAGTCTTGAAACCATAATCAAGCAAATTGACGCTCGTCTGAAAATCACGTCAAAGTCAAAGTCAAAGTCGGGCCTTACAAGCATCCTCATTTCGGCGACTCAGATTCTCGATTTTCCAGCGATCCAAACGCTCATTATTATGAGAAGACGTTGGTAATGAGAAAATACGATTTTTTTCCTGTGCAACTCTGCCCTCATATGATACGAGGAATTCTGGTGCCTGATATTCAGTTGTTCAAGGTAAACCCACACCTTAATATCTGTATCGAGCACCGAAGACACCCACGCGAATCGTTTGCACATACAGCTAGGCACCAGGCGTCTAGAGAGCGGTATGAAACGATTGACGAGTACATTCGGGCTTGGAAGCCTGTGCTTGCGATGGAAGCCGCCACAGGGGCTGTCAAGGAGAATGACGGGTTCGTTATTGAACAAGTTAGCATTGAATGGAAGAAGGAGAAAGGTGTTCTCCATGGCACAGTATCTCTTCCAGGGTCCTACTGCCGTGATCGTCAACTGGAATTTCATCCTGGGGATCTGGTGTGTGCTCTTGTCCCTTATTCCAAAACGGAAACATCGGCTTCCAGTGAAGATAGAGATAAGGTGAGTTACAGCCAGGTTACCGCACACATCTTAACGGATGACTGGGTACTCAAATCGAGCCTTTTTTATATTGCACTTCATCTCCTAGTCGGGTATTATTTAAGGGTTAATCCGTAAAAACCATGATTGTGAATAAACAATCATCACATGTTTCAGTCTCTGCTTTGAACAAGTTGTCCCTCGATCGCCTTGCCGTGCAAAATGTGGAAGCTATAGAGGGTTTGCAATCTATATTCACCATGATTTAAAAAAATCATGTACGGGAATGATTAAAAATCACAAAGGTAGCAACTGAAAGTCTCGTATGTTAAAAATTTAGTCAAGTCATTTTGTCTTTAATTGTCGTGAGCGATTTAACGATTTCTCTCTTCAAATGGTAACGACGTCCAAAGTAGTATGAAAAGGGACTGCCCGTAGTCTACTTTTCATTGGTCTGTATTTCCTTGGAAGCTGAAAATTGATATTTACGATATGTACAATACTTTAGTGACATTTTTGCCTATTTTTTTCAGATGTCTAGAAACTGCTGCGATGAACATCAACGCGGTTCTGACTTCTGGGTAGGACACTGCATTATTAAAGAAGCAAAAGAAGGAAAGCAAAAGGTTAAAATCACAATGAACCTGCACCAGGCATCCTCAAAGGAACCAGACGGACTTATCGACGGTAGCAGTCACAGGAGTACTCTTGAGATTATCCACCGAATTCTTCCTCAAAGGTACAATTGGGGTGATAGGCACTTTAAAGGGAACCTCCACTCTGACTAATGAGTAACTGTAAACCGAACAAAATAATGTTTGCAATAAAATTTATTTATTTCAGATGCAAACGCTTTCATTGGAAAAATTGGGAAAAAATTTTATTGTAAAAAATATATTATGTGGTTTAAAGTTATTTTCTTGTTTTAGTGGAGGGGTGGCAGAAAAATGCTATTTTATGAATTAAAGCCATACTCTAGAAGCTTAAATACCGTAACGCCTTTTCGTTAATAATGACTAGAAAATAATGGTAATGCTTCGTTACCAAGAAACATCTTAGTGCGCTGTAACCATTTTTCATCACCTGCAGCTTTGGATGGCTAATGGCTTAAAATTTGACAAAGTTACCTACACTTTGGAGGAACTTAAATAATTTGTATCAAGTCAAGTCAAGTCAAGTCAAGTCCTATTAGTTCAAGGAAGAGGGCTTACGCCCAGAACACCGGGATTATAAATATCAACCTGCTTTTGGGTGTGCTTCGAAGAACAATGGGCAATAAGCTAATAAGGAAATATAACAAATTTGGTGACATCATGCCCAAAAGAGAACTCTGCACCTTTCAACATATTTTAAGCGCCCCTGTGATCAAAAAAATCACTTCCCTTTTTTTCTTAAGATTTTGTGCGTTTATTTAACACATAACTGGCGAATTTTTGAGCTTTTATTTTTATCCAAAGACCGTTTACGTTGAGTGTAAGTGTTGTATTTTACGATCCGCCATTACTCCAATCAAAACTGACCGATTGGACCTCAGAGGATTTGATCCAGGGAAAAGTGACGTCACTAACTCAAAATTTCAGCGTGTGCATGCAGCTTATTATAAACGCAAAACGCGAGTTTAAAAGTCTGAAAGCCCAAAACTTCCGAGCTGCATATTAGTTCTGCGGCGTACACACGCATTAAACAAGTCAGCCTTTGATGTCATTTTCTCCCCTCGAACCCGCTCTCTAGAGAACATAAAGTTCGAAAGAGCGAGCCATTGAAATAGGGAAATTCCCGTTAAAATTAACAGGTATCATTTAGAAATCAAGGCTTAGTTAACATAGTCTTGAAATCCAAATAAGAATAAGAATTGATTTTTTGGTCCCAGGGGCACTTAACGACTCGGCAAATGAGTTTCGAATTTTTTTGTTGTTGAAATTGTCACCATATTTGAGTAGCTATTGACTGCCTTAGCCTTCTGTAATTAAGCATTTAAAGATTACTTAAAATGCTCTAGAAAATGTAGAAACGTGAAAAGAGGCGTTTGATTATTTCCGGCGTTGAAATGCTGCACCTCCCGGTCAATTATAAGTCTCCCTTGGGACTATGTAACCACATAGTCACATTAGCACTATATAGGGAGCTTTAAGAAACGACGTCGGCGACGGCAACAAAAACGACACAAAACAATAATATCATTGATTAAAAGAGGAAAAATAATCGCGCTACACTTGCGACACGAATTTTAGCACATATTTTTGCGGTACTCTGTAAAACAGTGACGTCACTGAAATCACCAAATTTTAGGTTTTGGCGACAACGTAAGCATGCAAGAGAGCATCTTTCATTCTCTATTTTCACTCTCAAACCAATTAATCGTACCGGTTGATTTTAAGGATAATTCGCCCACATTGTTGCACATGAACGAGATGGAATAATCGGGAAAGACATATTATGAAAAAGCAAAGTTTTCGTCGACGTCGCCGTCGTATGTCTTAAGGTCTCTTCTGTGTTTGCGTAAAACGCCAAACGACAGAACGGAGGCTGCTGTTCTTCATAAAATACCAGAAAATTCTTTTACTTTAGCTCTCCAAAGAAGTGAAAAATGAGCGTTGTTTTTGGCCTTTGCCGTGAACGCGATGCATAATTTCTCGTACTGACTATCTAGAATATTAGCATTGCTGATGAAGTTGGCGAGAATCGAACGAAATATCCGATAAGTATTTTCATCTGCTCGAGTTTTGGAATTCTTTTAAGGACGGTGCCTACTAATTCAAAGGTATTTTTGCGTGGTTTATAAATAAGTGGGAAAAGCGGATCTTAACAAGTGTTATTGAAATTCAAAAAGAAAATTGGGGGTAACCACGCATTTTTCAAAGGTATCAATTAATCAACAATGTTTGTAAAAAGCTCTCAAACACAGAGCAATTCATGGCGTTCGTTTCCAAGTTGAAGCTTAGTTATCTCCGAAAAATGTATAGTTACTCCCAATTTTCTTTTTGGATACCAAGAGCACTTGCTAAGTTCCAGTTTGCAAAAATATCCCAGGGAGAGAAGAGCTCTGGGGAACCCTGAAACAAAGTGTCGTCTCATTGGTTTTCATGAAGAACAATCAAAAGCGTCTCTAATTGGTGCATTCATGTTAGCACGAGGAGTGAGCAGGCGCCACAAGTTTCGAATAGCCAAATTTAGGCGCATGTTCTTCTACAAAGAGTTTCCCAGAACCTTGGGTAGATCCAAGGCTCTGGTGACGAGAATGAGGAAACCCGAGCATCTCGAGACGCGCAGAACGTATGCGCAATAACAATAGTAGGCACCGTCCTTAACGTTGAAGCGGCTGAAGTTCACTTGACTTCGTTTTGTATTTAAGACGAATGTATGCAGCATTATGCACCAAACTGGAAGATTCATCGGAGCTAGTTCACGCCATTTGTAAAGGAGAAGAACCAACCGAAGGTAAAATAGACGGCACATCCTGAGACATTTATTCTACACAGGAAGGAGATTGATGAGTATCTCACTGAGGACGTCGTAAGATTTTGATAACACTATTTCTTGTCCTTGTTACGTTAAATACCTTTTTTGCATGAATCTCGTGAGCCTAAATACATTGTTCAAAAAGCTTTTCTACATTAGTATTCAGTTTAAGTCTTATGCATGGACCATTGATTAGATTTCAAAGAAAGGAATAGAAAAACTTCACATCACACTCCGCCAAGGTATTCGCTTTTCTAGGTTTTACGTTATGGTAACAAAACGGAGTTTTCCCCCAAAAATTTAACATCTTTTCCTTTCACATTTTACAGAAAAATTTGGGGCCGAAATCCCTTGCAACTTGTCTTTGAGACAACATGGCTTTAAAATATTAAACCAGTTTCAAGAGGCTGCCGTGAGGGAGGCACTGTCCAAGCCATTTACTCTTATTCAGGGTCCCCCAGGTTAGTCAAACGTGTTGTGCCTTTAATGTTGGTGGTAGAAGGAAAAATTTACTTGACATGGTTAGTCCACGATCACTTGGAATCCCGACTACAGATACAGTAATTGATGGACCAAACCCCGCGACTAGACTTGAAAACCGCTGAAGTGAGTTGCGAAGTGCGGTCGGTGAAGCGGGACTTCATAGTGTTTCATTTATTGGTACAAAAAAAAAGAAAATCGTCCACTCAAGGAAGGAGATTGTTGTCACCAAACGGTCACCTTACTATCGGGCTAGGAGTTCTTTGTTATTGATTCGAGTTGCAAACTGAGCGGATAAAAGGCACACCAACTCGACCGTGAACATTGACAGGGCATCCTATTGGCCGGTAAAACAATACGCCAGAGAGAAGGAAGGGAACTTCTCCGACAATGTACAACAGCCAATGACATCTAGGCTTAACTGACAGTCCACCAACAATAGCCCGACTTCGTTGACCAATCACATCAACGACCATCCAGTGTTTATGCCATCTACTGAGATTGCACAAATCATTTGAGTGTGAAGATAACTTCGACCCAGGTTTCGAAACAGGCTGTCATTCAATGACATCCTAAACAGTCCTTATCCGATCGTACTTCACTTTATCATGAATGTTCCGTTACTTTTAAATTAAAGATTTTGCTCTTTTTATTGCCAAGGAGATTCGAGTTGACATCATGTGCGTTGCATTCAATCAGGTACTGGTAAAACAGTCACTGGCGTACACATAGCTTACTGGTTCGCAGAAAGAAATAGAGCTTCGAAATCGTACAAGATTTGGGAAAAAGGCCAAGGACAAACGGAAGAATCTTCTAAGGCACCACCTCAAGTAATTTACTGTGGACCGTCAAACAAGGCTGTGGATGTCGTCACCGGTAAGTTGTGCTTCTTCAGTTTGCTGTTAAAGGGAGAGACTATCACGGTATTGCGCATGTTCTAGCCATTGCGAATGTCACCGTTTATAAGCCAGTCGGAAGCGTACGTGTAAAAATTTCTCGTTTATGAAATCACTAATGAGCTAGGGGTTGAGCAAACTTTTCACACGTACGTGTAAAATTCTCCCCAAGAATTATAACGTCACTTCTGATTGGCTTATAAACTGTCACATTCGCCACGGCTACAGCATGGGCAATACTGTGATACAATCCCTTAAAAAAGAACTCGGCATTCATTTTATTTTAAAGCTCAGCAGCTTATTTAAATGAATTCAAAAATTTTCAAAACGAAAGTAAGCCCTTTAAAAATTTGTACATTTATTCAACGTTTAAACTAATGCAATTTACAGTTCCTAAAGCACTTCTTGAGTTGGGGGGTCAATTTTTCATGATCAGCAAGAATCTTTCTTAACCTCAATGGTAGTGAACCATCGGAAGAGAATGATACGAAATATCAGTAATACAGGTGTTTAAACACAACGTGATTACAGTGCAGATTGACGTTAGGTTCTTGTCATAACGTCATGTTACATACTTACGCCTTATGATTGAGGAATCCAAACATTTCGTGAACTTTGCATCCGCGAGACATCGCGAGATCATATTAAAGAATGCTTGATTCATTGTAATTCTGTCTAATTCTCTCAATACACAAGCCGACATTACAAATAGGAGTTCACCAGCAATCACATCTCCCTATATTTATCCTTTCAACGAGCGACATAAAACGTTACATTTTTTCAATTACAAAATTATTTACAATACATATTACTTACAATGCTGATCGTAATACTGACAAAACTACTTACAACCCTACCAAAAGAAAGAGTATTAACAGCACCAAAATGAAACCAAAACACCAAAACATTCCGAAGACCCGCACAATTGTGCCTTAGAGTCTCTTTTATTTTATCATAACGCCGTATGTCATGTTCAGTTTCATATTTCAAACGCGCCGTAAATTTAAACCATTAATATTTGAATCATTCCCTTGGTTCCTTCTGTAGTTCCAAATGTAAAGCTTTGCGATAAGCAGGAGATAATTAAGTAAGGAGCATGGCTAGACGTTAGTTGCTTCTTCCGCAGTCTTGCTTCGTTTGATTAGTCGTAGTAGGGAGTTGCTGCGTGTTGTCCCTTGATCCCGGCCACCTGTTTGATTTTTTCATTCCTTGAATCTTCAACATCTTACAAGAACGGGCGTCCCGTCGTATAATGGTGTCGCAGATATTTTGCATTTAGGCTGTGAGTTCCTATGTATTGACTTGAGCGTGTCTCGATGCGTTGCCTCTACATTGCGATGTTTGGGTAACTTTTGATTCTGCTGTGGTAAAACATCGACACCAACTTCAAAGAAACTGTTCTGTTGTTGCTATTGTTGTTGTTTTGTTTGAATTTAATGACAATGATGCGCAGGTCTTAAAAACCTTCTCCTTTTATCCTTTCCTTTCTTCTTTATCTTGTGAAGATTGACGTTTCAAAGCGAGGAGTCTAGCAGTTAGTTTGCTTTTACTCCGCGTCTGAAACATGCTAAAAAAGACCTGCTTTTCAGCTAAGGCAGCATACACTTTGAATTATTGTCCATGCGAGCGCGTTTACTTTTTGCGGAGTCCGTGTTAAAAAACCTTTAAACCGCATCTGATTGTCACCTCAACAAAATTCATCCCCGAGTCTACCCCACGCTTAGATCGGTACACTTCCGGCCGGATCAAGAACCGGGGTTCGGAATGCGGGCCAAAATAAGATCCATCGGTTGACTGTTGATTTTGTGAAACGATGACTGAGTCAAATGGA
>BLFP01001329.1:971092-976007 GCA_014634505.1 Montipora efflorescens
GTGATTATTTCAAAAAAGAGAAAAAGAAATTATTTCAACGCGGAATCATCTTCACTTACAGTGGCAAAACGACTACTGGCAGCCATTTTGTCCGTCGAGGTGATTATCGGCTGATAATCCGAGATAGCGAGCCAATGAGAGCGCGCGATTTTGTATAATCACCTGTGTATTTATACTAAACACAATTATTGTAAGCAGAAGTAATAAACAGATAACTAGACTGATATTAACAAAATTTTTTAAAACAATAAAAATATATGGATAGTAATTACACACCTTAATGTACCTGGCAAATTGAAGTTTCAACATCCCCCACGGGCATACCCCGGGCATACCCCGGGCATTTGACTCCTTTTCCTGCCCGGGAGATGGAATTTGATCATCTTAGTCTTCCCGGGGGCGGGGCATTTGATCACCACTCATAGGGGTGGGGAATTTGATTGGTAGCCTCGATTTCATGTTACGTTTCCACGTGGGTTGATAAATCATGGCGGAGACAAACTTAGATGCATTCAAAGCTAAAGATTCCGCATTCGTGGCTGATTGGTTGAAAAGCAAAGGCCGAGACAGCAGAAAGCAAATCGTTATCTTTAAAAAAGTTACGACATTTTTTAATTTCCAAGACATGTTTCGATGTTACAAAGATCATCGTCAGTTACAGAATATTTGAAAAACCGTTAGGACTATACAACAACTAGGCGATTCATGCATAATTAATTATGATTAAGTGACAAGAATTACATATTTGAGTGAGTTACAGAGTGTTTGAATGAATGTAGAGCCTAAAGCGTAAGTGTCAGGTTGACGTGATGAACTTGTCGGTTTAAATTAGGCTTTTCCCAATTTATATGCATATTGAGTTTAAGTTGAAATTTATTAGGGGCTGAATCAAGGATTTCCAAACAATCATTCAGTCAATTTGACTGGTACATTAAGGTGTGTAATTACTTGTTATCCATATATAACACGAGACTGATAAGACAAACTATACCCTGAAGATAATCAGGTGCTCATGATCACACGCACCTTCAAAACCTTAAAATGAAAATAAAAGCATGTTAAATGGAGACAGATAAAAATTGAAATTTTGAGAAGTGATCGTCGCACTCATCTGTACAATTTAAGAAACTGTTCCTTATATGCACCTGAAAAATCCAGGCGGCTTCAACGGGATTCAAACCCATGATCCTCTGCGATACCGGTGCAATGCTCTAATGCTGGCGAAAAAAGTCAACCACGCATTAGTATTCCTTACCCTCTGTGGCGTTTTGATTTGACAGTCAGAAGAGCCTCACAGAAGACTAATAGAATATTCCAATGTGCTTGTCATAAATGCACACAACAATTTCTCACCTCATTCTCTAGATAAATGAAGTGAAGCTATGATCGTCGCAGTAATGAATGCAATTTTTGCAATTGCGTAAAGAAGCCCGAAAAATTCAGGACTTCAACTACCCCGTTTAAGTCCTGAATTTTTCGGGCTTCTTTACGCAATTGCAAAAATTGCATTCATAACTGCGAGGATCATAGCTTCACTTGATTTCATATCCGCATTCATATATGATCAATTTCATATATCATTTTATCGTTGCTCTAGATGAATATTCCCTTGTATGTCACTTGTTATATAAATAGATTGTTACAATCACGGGTCTCATGGAGATTTGTTATCACTTTGAAAAAATTCTCTTTTGATATAGTTGTTTAAAGTAAAAAAAAAAACAAAAACAAAAAACAAAACAAAAAATAACAACAGCAGTCGACTAACAACCTTTGTGGCATGATTATGGTGATGCAGCAAGAATCCCCCTACAAGAAGGGGTTCCTCTCCACTATCAGAAATAATAATCTAATCCAAGAGTTGGGGAGCATATCGTAGGCTTTCTTGGAGTCCACACTAATTTTCTCTTCTCCCGCTAGCTTATCTTCAAGATATTTGTACATACCGTCTGATTACATTTCTGTCTGTAATTTCCACACGAGTGGTAGGCAAGATCTTGCTGTCTGCCTCAATATGAATGTTGTGCTTAATTAAGCAGACTTCTGTAAAGTTCTTCAACTCTATCGAATTCCGAGTTGTTCTACAAAGTCCCTAGACTTCAATGTGATGGACCCAAAGGCACCAATTACCACTTGCATCTTCCGAAGTCGAGCCAGCTCCATCTTCAATTCTGAATAGCCATTATCTTGTCAAGTTGATTTCTGGCGATTTCTTGCGATCCTGGGATGGCTTTGTCATCTGTCACTGATCGTCATCCTGATAAGGAACCGCTACATCAGGTCGCCCGTGTTCGATGACAATCTGTGTGGCAGTCATAGTCCCAGAACAGCTTAGACTCTGCTGTTTACTGTCCTTCGTTTTACGGGACATGTTCGAACAACTTATCAGCTACAGTGTCGCTCTATACTGGTTTGAACTAGTAAAAACTTGCTGATTATAAATCGAACTTCTAAAGGGCCGGAAATTCGTCTTTTTCTCTTGACGTTTCCTGCACGCACTCCCTTCATGAAAAGCATACAGACTCCCTCTAGATGCCCCGATTTTGCATACAAGACTGAAACTGATCATGACGACCTAAGATCACTAAACTAGATTGAAACTTTCTGTTTCAGAGTATCTAATGAAGATTCCAAGCTTGGTATTTCCAAGCTTGAAAATTCTGCGAGTCTACAGTGATCAAGTCGAGCAAAAGGAATTCCCTATCCCTAACACTCTGAAGCCAGCAAGAACTACACGTAGTGATGACGAACTCAAGATTTCCAATGAAAAGGTCAGGTCAGTGTCCCTTCATCACGTGATACGCAGTTCTCGTTGCCCGTTTGGGCAAGAGCTACGACAATTTGAAGAGGGATTTGCCACGCAAAGAAGGAGAGGTAAAAAGATTGGCGAAGAAGAGGCTAAAGAGTATCGCAAAGTAAGTAAAACAAGACGACTATAAGGGCGTTTCCGTGGTATGCACAATTCGGAAAATGGCTAACATTTACCAGAAAGACGAGTCTTTTGTTTTAACTAGCAGTTATTTGTTTTTAGTAATAGATGAAATATGAGTGGGAGACCTTTATACGCATTTAAAACGACGAGCCGCAGGCAAGCCGTTTTAAAGCCCATAAAGGTCGGACGCGAGTCGTGTATGTTACTTGTAAAATCAAACAATAGATTGTGTTTGTTGTGTCAACATAATGAGCTGTCCCATAGGAGCCCATAGGGCGTGGAGCTGTCCCATAGGATTTTGCAAATATTCAGCATTGAATTTAGCAATTCATTTTCATAGAGCTTTAGTAGTAGAAGCATTGCTGGTCGGTTTCTCTCTCCAAAGGTAAACAAGAAGAGACTAGTTTAGTGTCGGAAACCACTCCGAAAGCAACACAATACAACACTAAATGGAGTTGAAAAGTCTTCGAGGAATGGCAGCAGCGACGGCAAAATAAATGTGAAATGTCAGAACTTGTTGGAGTGGCCGGTCTCAAATGCGAAGCTGTTCAAAATCTGACCGTCGCCAAATACGCTAAACTTTGCGATTACGTTTAACTTTATGACACCAATAATCTCCCCGGGAGCGTGGGGAAATGAAAGACCCTGGGAACGATGTTTGACCCATTGGCCCATTGACCACGCATTGGCCAACTGAACACAATGGTTCGATTCACAAAATGTTTAGGAACGACTGAACAAATTGATTAGTAGGTCGATTGGCGTATTCGTTATGCAAATGGTGACAGTGGAACACATCCAAGAACGAAGCAAGATCTAGAAATTACGTAAAAAGTTCTACCTTTAGTGCTTGCCGTTGTCAAAGAAAAATCATCTGTCAACTTTATTAAATACCTTCAGATGTGAGGTTACTGTGTCATTCAACGCGGGCGGAAAGTATTTGAAAGTAAATTTCTGCGTACAACATACGTACGGAATTTCGTGGCCCAGTGATGGCCCGTGCTCAGAATGCTCGACTTGGGAAATGAGTGGGGAGTTTGGAGATACTGACGGGAATGAAAATCGTAGGTCCGCGCCCTTAAATTCCGTCTACATCTGTTCCAACAAATTAATGCCTCATCCGCTCCGTGAATGAGCTAAAAAAGGGGAGTTTTTTTTATTTGCGCCAAGTCTGCACTCTGCCGAAAAGGTGGGTGCCATCTTCGAAATCGCACAAAATGTTATAAATGCATTGGAAAAACCAGTTTCATAACAACACTTCTGTGATGGCGCATCAGCATCTTTTACGAAAGGGCTTGAGTTCACAACAGGGAGTCAGCTCTGGTTAGAGTCTTTTCGTGTCGCTTTCCACGATATAGGGAGTTTTTAAAAGTAAAATGCAATTTGTTACTACGAAAAAAGAAAACCCAAAAATGGCTGCAGTATCTGCAAAAAGGTCTATTGAATTTAACTCGTAAACCACTGCTTATTTTAACCCCTATACAGGTAATCACACAAGCAGAGCGATGGGCTCTGGAAGAGTCTGGCGCGCAGATTATACTTTGCACATGCGTAACAGCTGGTAGTCCAAGGATAATATCCTCGTGTGATAATATCCAGAAGTGCATTGTGGATGAATGTGGCATGTGCATGGAGCCTGAATCTCTCGTTCCCATCACGTGCTCAGGGGCCCGACAGGTGGTTCTCATTGGTGATCACAAACAACTGCAGCCAGTCATTCAGGATCACGTGGCAAAAACACTTGGTTTGAGTGTGTCCATGTTTGAGAGGCATTCAAAACGAGCAACAATGCTAAAGCTGCAGTACAGGATGGTAAGAAAGGTGTTTCAAGACCAGTTAGTCCTTTTCATCCATAAGCAATAAAAAAACCCCTCTCCGCCCTCTATCGGTCTCTGAATTTCGCCAATGCTCATTTAATTAAAAGGGAAAGGTCAACGACTAGATTGAGTCGAGTGGCGGGCTTTTTTTTTTTTTTTTTTTTTT